>JALIZF010001327.1:232500-242211 GCA_029948255.1 Telmatactis stephensoni
TATTCACAACCACTAAACAACTTACTACGTGCCCGAAATAAATGTGATCGAAACACAATCGGTTGATCGTTACTTCTAATTTAGTAAACAAACAGGCGATTGGGACATAAAACAGGTATATCGAGATATTCCTTTACATAGAAAATTGAGCCAAAACACCAGTGCTTATCTCATTTAACGATATGCTACCAAAAGGATATCTTAGGTTTGAAATACAAGGTGCATGGATACGTACTCTATTAATATATCACTTGACAGAATAAAATTGGAATGATTCACTCCTCTGTGCATGGTAATTCAATTTTTTTAACAGATGACTTGTAGTTTTCCTGGATTTATTTATGATGCGTGTATTTCTCTTGACCAGGAGTCCATTACTGGACTCCTGTCTTGACTGGTATTCTTTCTCGATCCGACGCACATGAAAATATCACTGTTCAAAACAAGACTTTGAAAAAACAAAAGGCTTTATTTCCACGTATATTTCTTAAATTTATTATTGACAATAAAAGTACTATGTCTAATGGAACTGTGTGTGGTTCTCGATAGATTCTAGAAAGCTTTGGTTAGATTTTGAGAAGACCGATTTGAAGTCAGTTTGACTGTTTCCTTCGCCCCGCCGGGTCTTATTTCAAGTACGATCGATGAAGCTTTAAAATCTTCTATGAATCAGCAAAATATTCAACAAGAAATCTCCTCTAGATTTGTAAACGGTAATTCTATCTAACATATGGAAAGAACAACAATAACCACGAAGAAAAAGGCTGAAAACTTACTTCGAAATGTCATCTCAAATGGCGGAGCTTCTATATTGTTGAAGCACCCAGTAATGCATTGCGCGTGTACAGAATGGCCTTTTCGTGAGACGACAGGAAAAAACAAAAAAAACAAAGCTAGTTTAAGACTCGTTGCCCGGCCTACGGCCTGGGCACGAGTAACAAAATGATTGCTTTGGAAATGTGTGCAAGGTAGCTGACGAGTGATTTTCAGAATCTTTCTAAGCAGTGGGCAGAGGCGCAGCGTGACATGAGCGTGACAAAAGCGCGATAAATTAAACGTTTGGCTGACTTAACATTTATGAATAAGCTGATCTTACACTAGATGATAACTTTTAGCGCAATTAACGTTGTTTGTTAAAAGTGGGCGTGTAAAATGGTACTTGGCTAGGAGATTTTGCGCAATTAATGTTATGGTAACCGAATCACGCAATCGGGATACATTTTAGCCATTACCCAAGCTTTGTGCAACCGAGACCTGGGGCCAAAGTTTCCTACACTTCCGGCTTTGCCATTTCTCGTCTCTCTATCTCTGTATCTTGATGCACGTTACCTGGAACATACACCTATTTCAATAAACGTTGTCGGTACGAAGCCTACGCGACTCACCCGAAAGGGAGTATGGGTAGGAGTTAAAAAACAAATAAAACCACATGGATATCCACTACAATTCAAATTCAGCTTCCCTTGACTTTGTACACTAAAGAACTTCATTTATTGATGCTAAAATCAAAACCCAAGCCGACAAGAGAGTAGAAGTTTTGCTACTACCCATGCTACTTTTCGGTCTAGTCGCGTATATGCTTTTAATTTGACCTCTCGCACGACAACCTTTTTTGAAATAGGTGTATATCGAGTTTAGATGGTGTCCCTGATACATGCCTATAGTTTTATTATTGAAACCTTAAAATCATTTGCAGGCCATTTATACGTTGGTACAGTAATCGAGTGCGTGTCTCTTCAATATGATTAATAATATTATTTCTTTGGACGTGTGTGCAAGGTAGCTTGGCGTGTAAAATGGTACACGGCTACGAGATTTTGCGCATTCGTTACTCGTATTGCAACCGAATAGATTCTGGCGCTAATCTTGACCTCGGATGCCGTGACGCCCTGGGTCTCCAAGGATGCGCCTATCGCGGTTCGGCGGGGCCTGGGGACAACGTTTCGTACACTTCCGGCTTTGCCATTTCTCGGAACTGGAACTCACTGGATTCGTCTTGATAAACTGCTTTCCAAGTAAATTAAGAATGGAGTCTTTCTTTGCAAATGTTAGAGAAGAGTTACAGTGTTCCTTGTGTAATAACACAATGACAGAACCCAAGTTATTACAATGTTTTCATACATTTTGTAAGCATTGTATTCAAAGACACGCTCAGCCCAAAGAAGAAGGTCACGTCTTCAAGTGTCCTAAATGTTCCTCTGAAACCTTGCTTCAAGTACCAGGCGACGTAGAAGACTTACAGCCAAGTCCACTCCACTCAAGAATGCTGCAAGTACTAGCGTATTCAGAAAGCGAGAAGTCTTGTTCTGTTTCTGAGACTCATTCACCAGCATTGTGGCAGTGTTTGGACTGTGATCGCTCGTTGTGTGACGAATGTCTGAAGTGCCATGCAGTATTTATGAAAGATCACCAAGTGGTTTCCTTGACTGACATGAAGAAGGAAGACCTTGAGTCAGTGCTGAGAAGAGAAAGTCCTTGCAAGACTCACTTGAATCACAGATTAGGGTTGTTTTGTAAAGACTGTGACGTCTCGATCTGTTTGCTTTGCTTGAAAGACGATCACAAGGATCACAAAACATTGACACTGCAGGAGGTCACTGAATTCAAGACAAATCTGCTCTCACAAACCCTCGAGGAAATTGAGAGACTTCGATGTAACGACATGGAAAAGAAACAAGAAGAAGAAATTGCAATCAAAATGAAAAACGACACAGAAAAAGCCAAAGAAAAAGTCAAGAAATTCACTAAAAAGGTAGTGAAATATTTTATCGACCAAGAACAACAGTTACTGAAAGAAATTCAAAGAAGCGAATCGAAGGCTGACAGGAATTTGCGTCTAATACGTCACACCCCAGCTGCCCAAGAGTACATTCAAAACATGATGGAAAATGGAATAAGTGATTTGGTTGAAAGCTGTAAAGAATTCACCTACTGTCCATTCAAGACAGACACAGCAGGGATAGTCTTCTGCCCTGCCTTGGACGAGGACATCAAGAAATTGAAATTGGGAGAGGTAAGACTGAGTGAGAAGTCAAGCCCAATTTTCAGCCAAATTCAACTTGACTCTAATCTGAAGGCACTAAAGAAAACAAAACTGTCCATTGTAACTAAAACCGCGACAGAAAATGTCAATTACGATGACTGTGATGTGGTGGACATACAAATCAGTCCTGAAGATGATGTAAAAGTTGAAAAGAGAACCGAGAAGACTGATGGTAAAATAGAAGTGGAATTTACCCCTCTTGTACCTGGTCAACTGACAGCAGAGGTCAAACTGAATGGGAAGCCTGTGTTAAACAGTCCACTAGTGCGGAATGTCAGGCGACAGGTTATGAAAGAACTACAAGAATCAAGGTTAAAAACCGCACTGAATACTGGATCCCAATATTTCAGAGGTATTGCAGTCAACAGAAGTAACACTAGGATTGCTGTTGCAGATTTTGATGTGCACTGTGTTAGAGTATTCAACATGGATGGAGAGTTGTTGCTAGTGTATGGTGGTGAAGATACTGATCCAGGACATCTGTCTTATCCTCAAGGATTAGCATTTTGTAATGATACAGATTTAGTCATAGTTGACCGTGGCAATCATAGAATGTGTGTAGTAAACACTGTTACAGGAACACTGGTAAAAACCTTTGGTTGTCATGGTAACGGCAATGGAGAGTTTTCTAACCCATGTGGAGTACACGTTGATGACGAGTGTAACATCATTGTGAGTGATGCTAACAATGGTCGTATTCAAGTGTTTACTAAGGACGGTGACTATCAATATCAATTTACTGTGCCAAATCAGGACAATTTTAGTTCATACAGTGCAGTTACACACAATGGACTGTTTTACGTGAGTGATGTCAATAATGGAGTGATTCATGTGATTCAGATGAAAGATGGTTCACCAACTCGACTATCCACCATTGGGAAGAAAGGTAAGGGTGTTGGTCAGTTGCAGGAACCTGGTGATCTTGCTATTGATAATGACAACAATCTACTGGTGTGTGACTATGGATCTAAAGTGATTAAGAAGTTCACATTGGATGGTCGTTTTGTAGGACAGACAAATACACTAGATGGGTATCCACGGTACATTGATGTTCTAAGTAATGGTCAATGCATTTCTTCTTTATATAAAGGACTTACAATTGTTAAATGATTTTTACTTGCTGCGCTGTTTTTAATGTATTGTAGGTAACACTCGTTATTGCTACTGTTATGACAGTGATCAGTGTGCAGCTTTTGACATATAAAACTGCTCATTTTGTAATAAGACATACAGAGGGTATCTAGACTAGTGGACTGGACTTTATCTGTTGGAGTAGCTACTTGATAGATGATGAGCTTCGTGACATATAGTTTCGACCTTAAACGGTTCGCGTTATTCACATGTTATGTATATTCACGTACATTTGCATGCGTACGTAGAGCTTCCCCTGAATCTAGTGGGGTTTTGTACTGTAGGATGAAATATCTAATGAGTTTTACAGATGAGATCATTTGCATGACCTGTATTGTTATGCAAATTCACTTACTTCCTTACTTACGTTCGTACGTACCCTATATTTCCTGAAAGTAGTAGGTTAGGAGTATTCGGTGTAGAATGACATGTCTGATGGATCATTTGCATGACCTCAGATGTTACGGAAATTCACGTACGCACGTACGGTTGTTAGCATTGTAGGCGATATGTCTATATACCGTAATATAGGTTTACTTTACTAGATAGGTACCATTTATATTAAACCAACCCCTGTATTTATGTTAATCGGTTGTTATTATTTTAGTATTGTATAGGATGACATGTTTATATACCGTAATTATACTAGATGTACCATTTAATTTAATCCAACCCTTGTATTTATATATATCAAGGACTGTTGATATTGTAGCTATAGACTGGTTTTGCATGCTTGACCCGTGAAATAAATTCTAGACTACATTCTAGACTAAGTAAATATATGTGCGGACGGATTAATTGTTTGTCAGTGAATTATTGCTGCGAGGGAAGCGAGCAGCGACACTATTTCTGACAATGGATTCCTGTGTTACGTACGACGATGGTGGCCTAGGCCGGGCCGGCTATTTTGCGGGGTGCGGGTTGCGGGACAAAATTTGCGGGTTGCGGGCTAAAACTTTGCGGGCTTCAGAAAAATGTAGTGGTTTTGAATAAAACAAGCTTCCCCGGTTGTTTTAAAGTCGTAGCTGATTAGCTTGTCAAAAAGATAAGTTATATATTAAAAACAACATAAAAACCAGACGTCAAAAAAGCAAACATTGACGTTGCCCCTGAACTCACTGGGTTAAAAATCTGTACAATCACTATATACAATCACTTTCAATCTGTAGTGGAGCAGGGTGAGTCAAGTTTTGAAGTCCCTTTAGCAGATTACACTCGATACCTGTTACAATCCGAATTTTGAGTCAGAAGTGTCTGTAAACCAATCTATCATCATACGCAAAAATGTGTTTTGGTCAAACAATGAGTCACAAAGTTGAACAATCAACGGGCCGGGATAAATCTTTCATCGTGGCACACTCCAGATCGCGTACGGGGGTGTGGTACAGTAAGTGTCGTGAGTGCATGTGCCAGTTGTTCTAGGCGTCATGGATTCAAATCAAGAGATGAGGAGCTGGTGCCGTTCATGAACACAACAGTTTCGCCTTCGGCTAAGTGAGTTTTTAATTAACATGAACATGCTGCTATAATGGTATTTCTGACGTTCTGTCCGCACATTAGTCAAACTCTTAAATAACCTCATCCCCCTCTTTCAAGCTCTCTTTCTCTTCCTCTCTACGTGATCCACGTTAAGTATCCCACAGCATTGTTAAGTGGATAATTTATAGGGGATCACAACGGGATCACAACAGGATCAACACATATTGAGTGTCATCTTATCAAAAAAGCAATCTACAATCTCGGACATAACTGTTAGGACTAATTTCGGAGCATTGAATGGCATTAGCGACTAGCGCACATTCTAAAATGGTCTAAAATTTATTAAGAGCTTGTATATTTGCCATACGACCAAAGAACAAGCCAGTTGCACAAAGTAAGCTCAATAAACATCAGAAAAGAATTAAAGCTCACTTTAATGATTTGATGATTTGGTGGCCCCCAAAACATTGTAAAATGACCAAAAATCTCGAAAAACCTACGAACTACCACGAACTACCACGGACAACCACCACATTCTAATAGAAGGAAATATGATATATCTTTATATAATTATTGTGGTTGTCCGTGGTTGTTCGTGGTAGTTCGTCGGTTTTTTGGGAGCTTTTGGTCCAAGTTTTTGATAGAAACGTTGGATAATACTACTTAAAACAGAATGATAGCGATCTCCGCTTTTCGGTCGAGAAATGAAATCGGAAAACGGCAAATTCGTACTTTCGACAGGCGGGCTTCCTGTGTTGGCCATACGTGCGATTTGGGACAACGATTTAGCATAGTTTCTGGTGACCATGAACCAAAAACGACTTTTTCCTTTCACCTTCTTTATATTTTGTATATTTTCTTTGAAATAAAATATATAATAGCCTTAAAAACGCTGTTTTTAAAATTTAGTGTTATAGACAATCTCGGACATAACTGTTAGGACTAATTTCGGATGTTCTCTTTTTGGTTGTTCAGGATACTTCCCACCCCTCCACCTTCCCATATAATGTTGTAATGGTTGTGAATGTACTTGCAAACTGAACAACCACCATTCGGCTTCAATGATTATTGCTGATTTGCAGTGACAGCTTTACAAAATAACACCAGTAAGTCGGCACGTTGACTTTATTTTGGTCACTGGTTCATTTAAGTAACATTTTTCTCGCAACCCGGCCGCAAATTGTTATGCAAACGAATAACTCTCCGGTCCCTACGTTTTCAGCTTATTTTCCGGTCTCGATCGCGCGATATATGTTTTTAACAAAACATGAGTACATTCGGTACACTGAATAATAAAAGCTTCTCTTTATCTCGTACCTTGATGTTACCTGGAACATATATCGGGAAAGATACATGCCTACAGTTTTATTACCAAACTTAAAATTCATACCCTGCGCGCGAGCAAAGGCACTTTTCCTCCCTCTTCTACGAAAGAAGGAAAAGAGGAAGGAAAATCTGCTTGCAGCGTGTAAAATTAATTACAAAGCATTAATAAGTTGATACGACCTGCGCGCGTGTCTCTATAGTATGATTAATAAAAATTAGTTCTTTGGACGTGCTTGCAAAGTAGTTGATGAGTAATTTTCAAGATCTTTCCAAGCAGCGGGCAGGCAAGCAGTTTGACAAAAGCGTGACAAAAGTGCAATAAAAGGTTCGCTAACGTAACATTTACGACTAAAGCTGATCTTACACTAGATGATTACTTTTAGCGCAACGTTGTTGGTTTTAAAAAAATTGGCGTGTAAAAATGGTACACGGCTACGGGATTTTGCGCAATTGTTGTGACAATCGAATCACGCCATCGGAATATATTTTAGCGCTTATCCAGGCTTTGTACAACAGAAGCCTGGGGACAAAGTTTCCCACACTTCCGGCTTTGTCATTTCTCGGAACTGGAACTCACTGGATTAGTCTTCATAAATTGCTTTCCAAGTAAGTTAAGAATGGAGTCTTTCTTTGCAAATCTTAGAGATGAGTTACAGTGTTCTTTGTGTAATAACACAATGACAGACCCCAAGTTATTACAATGTTTTCATACATTTTGTAAGCCTTGTATTCAAAGTCACGCTCAGCCCAAAGAACAAGTCCACGTCTTCAAGTGTCCTAAATGTTCCTCTGAAACCTTGCTTCAAGTACCAGGCGACGTGGAAGACTTACAGCCAAGTCCACTCCACTCAAGAATGCTGCAAGTACTAGCGTATTCAGAAAGCGACAAGTCTTGTTCTGTTTCTGAGACTCATTCACCAGCATTGTGGCAGTGTTTGGACTGTGATCGCTCGTTCTGTGACGAATGTCTCAAATGCCATTCATTAATTACGAAAGATCACCAAGTGGTTTCCTTATCTGACATGAAGAAGGAAGATTTAGAATCGATGTTGAGAAGGGAAAGCCCTTGTAAGACTCACATGAATCACACTTTCGAGTTTTTCTGTAAAGACTGTGACGTCTTGATCTGTTTGCTTTGCTTGAAAGACGATCACAAGGATCACAAAACATTGATCCTGCAGGAGGTCACTGAATTCAAGACAAATCTGCTCTCACAAATCCTCGAGGAAATTGAGAGACTTCGATGTAACGACATGGAAAAGAAACAACAAGAAGAAATGGCAATCAAAATGAAAAACGACACAGAAAAAGCCAAAGAAAAAGTCAAGAAATTCACTAAAAAAGTAGTGAAATATTTTATCGACCAAGAAGAACAGTTGCTGAAAGAAATTCAAAGAAGCGAATCGAAGGCTGACAGGAATTTGCGTCTAATACATCACACCCCAGCTGCACAAGAATACATTCAAAACATGATGGAAAATGGAATAGCAAGTGATTTGGTTGAAAGCTGTAAAGAATTCACCTACAGTCCATTCAAGGCAGACACTGCAGGGATAGTCTTTCACTCCAATGAAGACTTGGACGAGGACATCAAGAAATTGGACTTGGGAGAAGTAAGACTGAGTTGGAAGTCATGCCCAATTTTCAGCCAAATTCAACTTGACTCTAATCTGAAGGCACTGGAGAAATCAAAACTGTCCATTGTAACCAAAACCTCGACAGAAAATGTCAATTACGATGACTGTGATGTGGTGGACATACAAATCAGTCCTGCAGATGATGTAAAAGTTGAAGAGAAAACCGAGAAGACTGATGGAGTGACTGATGGTAAAGTAGAAGTGGAATTCACTCCTCGCGTACCTGGTCAACTGACAGCTGAGGTCAAACTGAATGGGAACCCTGTGTCAAACAGTCCACTAGTGATAGATGTCAGGTCACAGGTTATGGAAGAACTACAAGAATCAAAGTTAAAAAACACACTGAATACTGGATCCCAAAATTTCACAGGTATTGCAGTCAACAGAAGTAACACTAGGATTGCTGTTGCAGATTACTCTATGCACTGTGTTAGAGTATTCAACATGGATGGAGAGTTGTTGTTAGTGTATGGTGGGAAAGGCACTGAACCAGGACGTCTGCGGAATCCTCAAGGACTAGCATTTTGTAATGATACAGATTTAGTCATAGTTGACGGTGGCAATCATAGAATATGTGTAGTAAACACTGTAACAGGAACACTGGTAAAAACCTTTGGTTGTCATGGTAACGGCAATGGAGAGTTTTCTAACCCATGTGGAGTACACGTTGATGACGAGTGTAACATCATTGTGAGTGATACTGGTAATGGTCGTATTCAAGTCTTTACTAAGGACGGTGACTATCAATATCAATTTACTGTGCCAAATCAGGACAATTTTAAACCACACAGTACAGTTACACACAATGGACTGTTTTACGTGAGTGATTTCAGTAATGGAGTGATTCATGTGATTCAGATGAAAGATGGTTCACCAACTCGACTATCTACCATTGGAGAGAAAGGTAAGGGTGTTGGTCAGTTACAGGAGCCCTATGGTCTTGCTATTGATAATGACAACAATCTACTGGTGTGTGACTATGGATCTAAAGTGATTAAGAAGTTCACATTGGATGGTCGTTTTGTAGGACAGACAAGTGCACTAGGCGGGAGGCCATGGTACATAGATGTTATAAAGAATAGTCAATGTATTTCT
>JALIZF010001322.1:0-241282 GCA_029948255.1 Telmatactis stephensoni
CCCCCCCCCCCCCCCACCCCACTGAGCGTGAAAATCGACCCAATTCTATGGAAAAAATGTTGATCAGCTATGCAAACTTGTTCAGTGATTGGTTGATTTGAAAGAAGCTCCGCCCCCAAACTGACTGACGGCTCAGAAAAACCCAAAATCAAAACAAAATTTGTAATTTGCTGGTCGCGATGCAACGATTTTGGCTGTAATACACCCTAAAAGATATCAGATCCCTGATTTTGACCCGGCCCTAAAAGATACGACGATCATCCCCGCCCAACGATATCCCCGGGAAATATTGTCATTGTACTGTATAAGCTGATGAAGATTGTTGAATGCTGAATGATAGTGTATGAAGGTGAATGATCACTACTAAAGGTTTTTAAAGAAATATATTGGGGAAGTGTGGTGTTTGCAACATGAAGTCTCTAGCCCGGCATTCTCACTCCAGTCCTCTCTCGGTCATGTTGCACAGTCGTATAGATCGATTTCACGTGACGTCACGAGAGGACTAAAATCTAAACTAAAATTCGGAGAAAGCTGATTGCCTGATATTTTGTGTGTATCACGAAAAGAAGTCGTCTCTGGAAATTTGGTCAGATTCTGTTCACCGCTTGGCAAATTATCGGCACCAAAATTGTGTCACGCCATGCAGTCACGCATTTTCAAACGACGTAAGAACACATCAATTTGCGACAAATTTCACCTCATTTGCTTTGGCAATGAACTTAAGGACGTTCGCGGGCATTGTTCACGCGCACTTTAACTGCGCACGCTAGCGCGCGCTACCTCGACTAAATCCAAGATGGCGGCCTAAAAGCATTTTTTTCGGTAACGACTTTTTCGATTTTTTTTAAATGAAAATTATTTAAAAAAAGAAAAAAAGTTAAAAAAAGGAATTTTACTGAGGAAAAAAAATCGTTCAGGTTGAAAAACTGCAGAAAAAAGGATGGAAAAGATTCTACTAGATCCAGTCTCCTCTCGGTATTCAAGATGGCGGCCAAATTTGCAAACTTTGCGGCTCTTACGGCTCAATATCTCGGAAACGAATACGGTGACCCCCACTTTTTATTTCAATGTTTGACAAAGAATTACATAGGCTGTTAATATTCTAAATTTGAGAAAAATATTATGGTAAAATCATAATAAAAACACGGATTTCCGTGACAAGTTTGAGCGAAGTCGCGGCAAAAGCATCGCTCATGACTGTCAATTCGAATTAAAAACAACAGCTATTTTTTAAGTATTTACAAATATTTTCACATAATATTATTCCATGGATTATTGAGTGGTCATGTAAATAAACATTGAGCAATCCATTTAGTTTGTGCACTTTGATGTCACCTCACTCCTCAACGAGCACGGTGACCCCCATTTTTTATTTGCTCTTTGGACTTCTATGATGACATCATCTCACCATGCGAAGTATGAAGGAAAAAACATGAATTAAATTAATAGTCTCCTACGCTAAGCCCTAGCGTGACAACAAAACTGTGGCTGCGTAGGAGACTATGAACTTAATTGTCATTTTCTATATATATAATCAATAAAATGAACAAATAAATGTATTTTTAATATCATTTCGATGCTTGGTATTTATTGGTCGCCATATTGGTGTACCAGAAAGGTACACCAATATGGCGGCCCCATACATTCTTACCAACAACAAGCCCACATTCAAACATTCGTATCTTCGTGGTGAAAAGCTCTTTTGACTCAATATTTTCTAGAGTTGCAAAGATTTAGTTGTTCTTTGAGGTACAAGTATTTATATTTTATTTGATGCTCTGAAACCGACTTTATTTTTCTCGATGACGTCAGTGAATTAAAAAAAAAAAAAAAAAAAAAAAAAAAATGCTTGGGTTGTAGTCAGGCATGATAAAAAATTAAGAATTGTTGTGTTGTCACTGACCTAAAAAATATGACTAAAATTGGACGTTTCGGTTTCAACTGAAACCTTCATCAGCAATGTGCGAATGGAGTCCTTAATCTACGGAACATAAGGCCCTATAAACATTTGGAACGTGAATATGTTCATTAATGGAATGTTTGTTTTTGGTGGAATGCCACGCTTCTAGAAATAGTCGACCAGACCATTGTTGGCATTGGTCAACGATTTCCGCATTGTCAATGTCGAATTCATGGTTTGTTTTCTTTGCATCTCTTGGCTGAACATGCAAAGAAAACAAACCATGAATTCGACATTGACAATGCGGAAATCGTTGACCAATGCCAACAATGGTCTGGTCGACTATTTCTAGAAGCGTGGCATTCCACCAAAAACAAACATTCCATTAATGAACATATTCACGTTCCAAATGTTTATAGGGCCTTATGTTCCGTAGATTAAGGACTCCATTCGCACATTGCTGATGAAGGTTTCAGTTGAAACCGAAACGTCCAATTTTAGTCATATTTTTTAGGTCAGTGACAACACAACAATTCTTAATTTTTGACGTCAGTGAAATCGATCTATTTCGCAGCCGCTCCTTTGTGTCACGCGACGAGCGGCTGCATAGGAGGCTAGCTCCTCCTCTGGCGCGTCCTGTTGTTTGAGGAAGATGGATGAGATAGACCTTACAGATTTCTTCCGAACCTTCAACAGTAGTGAGACAGAACTTGTCAAATTATTAACATCGATTATTAATTTAGATCCAGCAGTCGCTGTTCTTGCGCTACAAGGTCTTCATGGCATTGAAGTTGGCGTAAAATCTGGTCAGTTTTCGCTGAGTGGAGATGTCCAAAAGCTTCTGCGAAAATGGCGATGCGAGTCGCCGCTTTCATCATATCGGGCAGACTATGTTGCAGATACAGTTCCTAGAATTCTTAGAAGTCTAACCATCTTCAAGACCTATGAAGTTCCCCTATTCGTCGACAATTACGGGGAAAAGAAGCCCTTGAGTAGCTTTAGATACATCGAGGATATCAATATTGATGAAAACTCACCGATATTTCACGTCACTCACCGGAACGAAACGAAAAGCATTCTTGAACAAAGAGAGCTCACACCAAGTGATAACAAAAACATTATTGAAGGATGTTGGTTTGGACTTGGAACTCCACTGAACAGCGTCTATGGTAGCAAGGCCTTCGGAACGACGCTCTCCAAGCTAGGGGTCAAAGTGGTCCGTCAAGGCGAAATTGTGTCTTACAAGCACGAGGTCAATGTGATTTTATATGCTGGAGACTCTGACTATCGCTCAACCTTGCCAGTTTCGAACCACGAATTTGAACCCGAATGTTTAAAGAAACCAATCATCAATTCTGAAGAAGGATACGTTATGATATCGATATTTGTACCATCAAAATTCTTACCATCTAAGGATAAATTTTGGAATGTGTTTAGCGACCCTGTTTCAGTGTACCACGGGCCTTTCTGCGTTAGAGAAAAGCGATCGAAGTTTCGCTTTATATGCAACGAAAAAACATGACAGATGGGGTACTACTATATCCTAGGTTCCAGGGGTTTATCGTCTCGTTATGACGTTCGTTTCACAGTCTTAACCTTTTTAGTGGGTTTGGGATCCCTGTGTTTTAATTCAGCTGTATCAGTTTAATTTTACCTTCCTTTTCTAATCAATTCTTCAAATGTTTTTTGAAAATAATAAATAATAATTTCTGAACATTTCTGATTAGTTTATTTGAGGGTTTGAGACGTATTTACTTAGTTTTAGGCTGCTGATTTTTGAGTTGTGTTTCCTACGTACAGTTAAGAGACAACAAGGTGGGCAACTTCAGCGACTCCAGCCACAGGTTTACCATATTGTGTGGTGGTTGGGCTGCCTGTGGATTTTAACAGCTATTTGCTACTACATATAAAATTATTCCTCTAAATTTGCCAAAAAGTTAGAAATAGCCCTCAAGATTATGATTGAAATAAAGATTGACTGTGGATCTTTGGTGAAGTGCTACGACCCAGACAACCCAAGGACTTTTAAAACAGTATATGTTGTAAATGTAATAAGTCAAGAAGCCTGATACAACCAATCACCTGCTGCTTCTAATCTCAGTTTCTCGTTGCTCACCTATTTGTAAATTTTATACTCATTTTATATTCATATTGACCTGCATGGGTCCGCAGTAATTGGCCACGCTGTTGCGGATGCCCTGCCATATACTTATTTGTGCATGTAAGCAATTTCATGGCGAAGTTAATAAAATAAAAATGAATAAATAAATACTTCTGGTATATCTATTTTTGATTTGGATACAGTGGTTTTTGAGCGATCCTTTTTGACCACACTCCCAAGTGAAGAGAGAAGGACATAATTTTTGGTGATGTTTTCTCTTTGCTGTTCCAATAAGGTTGCTATATTTTCTAGGATTTCTGCAATCAGTGCAGGTTGTATGTGAACATTTTTTCTGGGTCCCAGTGGTCTCTTTCATCCATGAGAAGAAAATCATTTTCAAGTTTCTTCCTAATGCAGCCTTCTCAGTTTTAGCTTTTCAGATGTCTCTAGGGCAATAATTTTTCTGAACCAGCTCACAGTTCATAAACCTGTGGTTGCATTTTGGGTTCACTGCAGCATTGATCCTTCTCCTCTCTTCTTTTTAATTGTTCCATATACTTTTTTATCATTTTGTACATTTATTGCATTCTCCAGCAGAATTAGTAAAGATCTCACATTCATCATCCTCGGGGACCCAAGGAGAAAGGGGAGGGTAAGGACCAGAGGGGGAGGGGGAGGTGGAAGGAAAGGAAAAGGGGAAAAGGATGCCCTGGGCATTTGACTACCCCAAACCATTTCCAACGGCAAAACTTAATCCTCTCTCTGATTGGCCTCATTATGATTTAATTATAATGAGGCCAATCAGAAGCGTTTGTGCGGTCGAGCTCGGTTCGTCTAAAATTACAAGTAAACAAGTTGACCCCACGCATTGCAACACCTCTTAAACAAAGCGAGCGGACACATGAAAACCTTAAACAGAAACAGAAGCTGGTTGTATCGAAAATTATTCAGAAAGGCAAGATGTGTTTGCAAATCTACCCAAAGGATTCGGGAAAAGTTTAACTTTAATACCAAATTTTGCCTGATCTCGGTGTGCAGAACTTGACACACAAACATGTTTAACTGTCATAGCATCCAAGCGTTAATTGAGATGTGCCAGATATTTTTGTTATATGACCTTGTTTACGTGGGATATCCCTAATAGGATTAAGTTTTGCCGTTGGAAATGGTTTGGGGTAGTCAAACGCCCAGGGCATCCTTTTCCTCTTTCCTTTCCTTCCCCCTCCCCCTCCCCCTCCTGTCCTTCCCCTCCCCTTTCGCCCTGGGTCCCCGAGGATGCACATTCATTGGAAAATAACCATGATGTCAGAATAGACCTTTTTCGAGTTTGTTGATACACTGTAAAGTTAGACAACAGACACAATGGCACAGGGTTAGACTCGAGTCAAGGTAGATTATTCAAAAATACCAGCAAGAAAAGCAAAATATATTGACCAAGAACAATACAGAAATCGATTTTACTCCCATGGGTCTTTCTTGAAAAGGAGGCTAACCCTGCATAAATGTGTCTTTTGTCAAGAAGCTCAACAGACTATTCCAAATGGAAACTGGACTATTGTGTGTTTTGTAAAAACTGCACACATTTCAGCCTCATTATTAGCAAGAGTGGAAATACCCGTTATTATATTCAATGAGTTTCATGGCTGGATTCTCTTGAATGGACTCACATTTGAAGATGAACTTCCCTTTGATCAGTTTCTTTTGTAACAGTTGTTTAAGACAATTGAGTACTTTCGGTGTGATGTTATCAAATAATGAACGTCTCTGGATCATACCCTTTCTAGCTGTCTATCTATCCTATATTTCTTCAGATACCCCTTCAATGCTGTTCTCTGCTCACAAGGATGTAATTTATCTAATGCAGTTGAAAATCGTTTTTACCTTATCTTTTAGTTTCTCTAATGCGTTTATTTACTGTTTGCTTGATTGGTTCTTGTGGTATGTAGGGAATAATCCAATCTGACAATCTTTTTATCCCTATATCTACTGATCCTGCAACTTTCTCTGCCAGACTTTTTAGTGATTTTGGATAGGTTTTTGGTGTAACACATGGTGTGGGTTTAAAATAGGCACATTAATCTCAGGTAGTATTATCCAATGGATTGGTTGGCCCTATGTTAGTAGTAACAATGTTTCGATGAGCTCTGCTCTATGCATTCAGGAGAAACCCTTGATACCTCACTCTTCAGTAAGGGCTTTCAATTCAGCAGCTTTTTTGGTCCATCGCAATTTTAATATATGAAAAAAAGAGACAATGCAACAAGTCTGTGGTTTATTGATACTGCAAGATAGTGTTTCACTGGATACAAGAATTCATCATGATCAGTAAAATCTTACCATACACTTTTTTCCAAGAATTTTAGTCACGTGACTAAAATTTCTGGGAATTGCATTTTTCATATATTTGAAAACTAAAATGTGCCAGAGTAATAATAATAATAATAATAGTGATAATATTTTACGAGGTGGCCTCATCACCAAAGGTGATTTTCATGAGGGACCTGATCAAAGAGTTGGCCTTTTACAACTACTAGCTACTTTGAATGTTTTCATAGACAACATATTGGCACTGATACAGTCTTGGCACAGTACTGTCCATTTCACATTTATATGAAAACTACTCTACCAGTGTTTTCAAAACATAAAAAAAATAGTTAAAAATAAAAATTTATCAGGATGCAACTGTTAATAGCTAGGGCAATTTATAAGCAAAATCAAGATGCATCTTATCTAATAGGGGCATACAGCGGGGCCCACAGCATGATTCACAGAAAATTAAAAAAGTCAAATCACAAACAACTGTCTGATATATTAATTTACTGAAAAAGGAATTTAGACATCTAGAAAAATGCATAATTCTTTACGTTACATAAGCACTTTGAGATTGAATAAAACTAAGAATTGCAGAACTGGGACAATTGAATTAAAAAAGTAAATCAAATTTTGATTTACTTTTTCAGTGATTCACATAGGAAAAAAACAACAAAATCCCAAATCTTGAACAATTATTTCTGTTTTTCTCATGTCATGTAAATAATGTTGTTTACAAATCATAAGAAATGATTTTTTCAATTCCCGAATCATGAAAAATATAAATGCTTGATCACACATCATGTAAAAACCCTTTAGGCCCCTGATCTAAGGCATGCCTAAATGAGAGCCCAACCTCTCCATATACAATGTATACCAATAATAATTTATTGGTATACATATTATTTCAAAAAACATTGTCACATTAAGTCCACAGTGTACACTCCAAGACTGCAAAGGATTTTGATAGTTTTGAAGTAATTAATGTAATCATATCATGTTTTGGTTGCATAAAACTTGAATACAAAAGGCTTAATTGCTCATATATATAAATTATTGCTTTTTTTACTAGCATATCATGATCAAAACACCCCAATTTGGGTTAAAAAAAACTTGGCTACACCTCGTTTTTTCAACCCACTTCTCAGTGTTATGCTGATAAAACACTTGTACTAGTTTGAACTATTACTTACAAATACCCTTCATCAAAACAATTTTGGGGGCTCTAATCGTCTATCAAAGACTTTTTAATAACCCCCCCCCCCCCCTTGCTGACCCCTAGAATATCAGATACCCTTTTAACTAAATATCTCTCTATTTATTCAAACACCCCCTCTTCCATCGCCCCCCACCCCCCACCCCCACCCCCTCTTTTACACCTTGGAATTTTGAGGGACTCTCATTTTATCATCGGTCCTGGCCCCTATTTTTTGTAAATATTCCCTAATATCAAGGAACCTTAATATGGCTCAAATAAACCTTGTCTTAGACTAAAAATGCCATTTTAAAATGCAGAGGTTCACACCTTATATAAGGCATGTCTCATGTAAGACATGTCCTATTTGGTCTTGAATAAATGACCCAATAAATTGTTCAAATTTGTTCTAAATTTTATATATAATAAGATATAGAGCAGTTTTTATAAGTAGAAAATGGTACGTTCCATACTGTGATTGTGTCAGTACCATAATTTCTAAAAGAACATTCGAAAATTTTGTCGTAACCATACTGTGCAGTGACTGTACTGTTTCCCAGTCATATGAAAACCACTCTAATTAAGTTCATGCTTACCAATTTTTGGTATTAAATTACTTTGTAAATATATAATTTTCAAGTCTCTGCAGAACTTGTCCAACAGTTCAATCCTAAATCATTTTTTGACAAGTGTTACAAATTATAGCATTATAAAAAGCATATTGTAGTGTGTAGAGCGGGGGATGGGGGCCCTGGGGGGTGGGGAGGGCTCTGGTCAACAAGAATATAAGAAAAAAACAATTTAAAAAATTGATATAACATCATTATAAAATCATTCACATACTTATTAAAAGAATCACAGAACATAGCTCACTATATATCTCACCGTTCTATTTCTGACTGATGTAGGGAAATCTCTTCCAAGGTGAAGATTTCACAGTTGTTGTGTTCGGCTCGCTTACGCAAAAGATCTTCTGTAACTGCAATAAAATGTTTCCAAATCATACACACATATAATAATCTATAATAGGGAGTTTTTGAATGAAGTCTTTTGGATATGTATATATGTCATTATTTCCTAGTACTTACTTTGAACCATCGTTCAATCCGCCATTTTGTTTATTGGCTTGGTGACCGAGCCTGGACTCAATACTCGGGTTGCTATAGTAACCCTGGTAAGGGTGTGGCTAGAGGTTGGGTTGGAGGTCAAAAAACGTCATTTTGTCTGATCACGACTCTCTTGAATAATTGTCTATTTGTTAATTTTCTTTAAGGACTACACTGACAAATGAGATTGAATTTGCTTTAATAAAACGAAGCGAAAAAAATGTGATGAAAAACTAAAAAATGTAGAATTGTAAGCTTCTGATTTCCTTTTCCCAATATACCATGTGATTTTTGAAAACTAGTTTTTCTATATACTTGCGCATAAAAGAATGCTTCATTTTTCCATGCTTCTATTCATTTCATTCAACTAATCCAGAAAATTTCCTTAAATGTCGACCCGAAATTACTCCAGACTCAGATAAATGCAATCGAACCCTCAAAATACTGATAATATTTGAGATGCTGGTCAGGTTAAATGCCTAAAAAAGCCACAATATCCCGTGATGCTCCACTGTCTAGAGCTGCCGAATGGTGCTCTGACGTCAATAAAAAGACTTACATCCGGGCATTTCAAGATGGCGGCAATGAGTTGACCAATCAGGAGCGGTTTGTTTATTGTACGGCCATCGCTCAACAAGCTTTTGGAGGAAGTTCACTTTCTTTTGACGAAGATTGGAAAAAATATAGTTCTATCTTAACGAAACAAAACGTAACCATACGGCCAAACCGACCAGCGATTTCCCTTCTACCATCAGGGAATCGCTCAGCGTTTTTCCAACTTATAGAATGGAACTGGAAACTATGGAAGTGAGTGCTATGAGAGTTTGAGGTGGTTGTGCTGTTGTCGTTATGGTAAGACTCTTGTCGTCTGTGCAAACATCACTATCCTTTTAAATCTATTTTTTTGCCTGTGTCTGCTCGTTATTGTAGGCCAGGAGAGCAGCAGTAGGTCCTCCTGCTGGAGCTGCTGGTACTTCTACTCCAAATCCAGACCCGTTTCATCGAAAGTCGGTCCGCAAACCGCCGAAGGGTCCTCAGAAGAAGCAACAAGGCTCGTCAAAGTTTCGGACTAAAGGCAATGTAGAAATTCAGCAACTTAATTTACTCAAAGGTAACCTATCCTAGGTGAAAAAACGGTCTCTGTACATGCTCGTAGAGTCCTTAGTTTGTCATTTAAGATGGTTTTTGTTCTGTTTCTTGGTTTCAAATCGACCAATCTTGTTTACAACTAGATTCGCCGCCTGCAGAGCAACAGGAATTGTTCATCAAGAAACTACAGCAATGTTCGATAGTTTTCGATTTTATGGATGCAGTTGCTGAATTAAAGGGCAAGGAAATAAAACGAGCTACATTGAATGAATTAGTCGACTATATCACATCAGGCAGAGGGATTTTGACAGAGCCTGTCTATCCTGAAGTTGTCAAAATGGTAAGTTGAGTGAACTCGATTTAGTCTTACAAATCTCTGATGTCATGTGAAGAAAGACTAAATTATTGCGATCGATACATCACTATATGATATTCTCTATCTTTTTAGTCTACAAACTCTAGACTTCATCTCTACCATAATGCAACAAACAGCAGTTTCCGTAAAGAAAATATAGAAATAGCATTTTACCTTCAAATATTTGCCTAAAGAATGCAAGCCGGTTTTGTGAATTATAATGACAGGCCAGATACTTTAGTCCTTATCCTTCATAGAGTAATATCGCTGTCAGAACAGGCTCATATTCCAGAATTCCGGCTCTCCTGGTTACTACTATTGGTCACTTATTTTGTTGTTTCAGAATTGTACTTTGTAGATAAATGAACTGAAATAGAGAACACACAAGTTAGAATTCCGAATTATGTTACGTTTTGGGGATATAAACAAACGTCAGGGCTGAATATTTACACAGTGATTCAACATGTTTTAGCCCGTCATGTAATGGTTTTACAATCCACAGATAACAACTCATATGACCCAGTAAACTAAGATCTACTCTCGGAGTACTTCAAGTTATGATTTCACCGTTTAACGGATGTTAGTAAAACCTTCTTGAGATAAAAGTGTTTTGTTTACTGGCTTTGCTAGTAGTCCTACCTGATCATGCTAGTAATAACAGTTTGTTCATACTTTACTTTTGTTTATAAATCAGGTTACAAGTTAACTTATGAGTGCACAATTATACGTACAAATTTTACACATCATTTATCTCACTGGATGACAGCCAGGCATTACTTAGAGACCCATAACTGAAGATTTATTTGTAATTCCATTTGGCACATGGCTACAGCAAGTTTCATTCTCCCAATGTTTAGTTTCGTCTTAGAATTTTGTGCTGTTTCTAGCCACTAGTCGTCATAACTCTAGCACTTTGTTATTGCCAAAGTGATTCTAGAGTAGAGACAGTCTGGTAATTTATCAAAAAGTTAGTTATTAATTTTATTTTTGTCATCTTACTTGAACATACGTACTAGAATTCTAAAATAATTGTTGTCATTGAATTCAAAATTTCAAGGTAGTCTAACTAACGGCTCCTAGCTCATGTTGCCAATCATTTTCAAGTATTCTTCTTGCTTCAATTCTCATCTAATCTTTAATCAATTATACAGTGAGTGTAGAAAAAGCAATTATGTCTACATTTTGATACAATTTTGGACATAAACTTGATTGTTTGTCAAATTGATTTACACTTTCTTTTTGTTTCCTTATTTCACCTGCAAAACACATAAGTTGCCTTAAAACAGACCAACACAATTCAAGGAATTACAAAATACTGTTTAGTAACCCTAAGGGCTAAATGAAGCAAGAATTTGTTGCTTCATAAAGATGAGCTGTTTTCCAGAAGTTGAGAGCTAAAAGTGTCCATTTAATCTACACCAAGTCTTGAGAAAACACTTTTACTCAAGTGGTTTTAGAAAGCCCATTTTCATATTCATGTCAACAACTCCAGTTGCAATAATACCATTTATTTCTACAACTGATATTGCTCTTTTCAGTCTAGGGTGGTTTACTGTCAAATGTCATTTACTAGAATCAAATAATTTATTTTGAAAATTGCGGAATGCATCAAAATCATCATTGATCAAAACATGATGCAGTTTGAAATCACTTTCGGTTTGGAAATTTACAAACGATTTTGATTTTGATTTTCTGTTTTTCCAAATTATGATGATGATGAATATGACAAATAGCAGGAAAAAGATCAAACTGGTTTGAAAATTTTCAATCCAAAACACAACATGTGTTTTCAGTTGCTGTTTTTCAAGTAATACCACAATTACGTACTTGAAGTCAGTCATTCACATTTTATCACTTATAGACAAATCAAACACATTGCTTAATTCTAAAAGTTGTAAAAGCAGTCCATACTGTTCGTTATCTAACCTGTATAATTATGAAGATGACATGGCGGCATGTGTTACTGTTGTTCTATAATCCTTGATTGTCATAGAACCCTACTGTGTGGGAGGTCTTAGATAGACTCCCTCAAACTTTCTTATTTCTGCATTGTGGAAGCTATATTACTCCTTTGTATTAAGTTTCAGTATTCACTCATGATTGCTGTAATGGTGATCAAATAGGCACAAAGACGTATGTTAGAATGTGCTCCATTCATCAGCATTTTGTTTATTACTTGTTAAATGATGAAACTTTTATTATCTAGCCTTATTTGTTCACTCATGTATGCACTACCGAGTGTTCCATTGTTATTTCATAATAATAACAAGATCATTTCTTCCTACATGCATGTATTGGCCTTTATTTTAAGTTATGTTTCTGAGAATCAAAAATATTTTTAACAGACTAGCATTGATCAAACAATTAAACATTAGATTGAAGTCAAAACAGTCATTGTTCTAGATGCAATGAATACTTGTTGGGCAATTAGCCATTAATAGTCAACATCTATTTTATATCAGACCAAACAAGAGTTTTGAAATGGTTTCTGTCTATACCTTAACTTTATCATTGTGCTGAAACATGTAGATTTCTTCCTTGATGATAAAATAGTGAATAAAGGAATAGTAATCATCACTGGCAGTACACATAAAAGTCGTATGTATTATAAGATGCCGCTGGTTATATCATAGATAAAAGGGATGCATTTTCTACTAGATGGGAAAATTTCACAACAAAAATAATTTGAACCACAACATAAACATGTCGAGCACACCTGTAAAATCAAGTGCACAGCTGGGTATTTCCCTGTTCCTGACTTTTATCTTCACCTATAATGTCTAGCATGAATTTGTAAAAACTAACTTATATTTAGGTAAAGGTAAAGCACTATATTTGTCATCTGTAGAAAGCAGACAGAGCATGGCCCTTCTCTTTATCGATACTCCATTTTAAGTAATGTATAAAGAACGAGAGGGCACATTATATCATTGGATAAAGATCTGAGCCAAAGGCGAGGATCTTTAGATCCAATATAACATGCCCTTGAGTTCTTTATATTACTTGTCAAATGTCTGACTGTCAAATATCCTATTTGACCAGAATTTCCTAAGTTAAACTGTTTTTGCCTCAGAAAATCAAGGTTAAAGTTTATGCAAATGAAGATATATCTTTATCTGATATAAAGATTGTGTTTTTTAATGAGTTTGATAAGGGTATTTAAAGCTTATTAAAGCTACACAGAATGGAAAGAAGTAAAAACAATTGTGAGGTTACTGGGAATTGAACTCGAGATCTTTCCATCAGAAAACTGCACACTGAGCTACACTCACTCCTATACATGCAATAATTGCGTGTTTATTATTATAAACATAGGGTTAGCCTTTAGTGACGTTGCATGTAGCTGATAAATGTAAATGATAAATCTATTACTGCTAAGTTGGCAAAGGTTAACAACTATGTATAAATACAACTTAATAAAGGATTTATTATACAACTGCTTCTTAGTTTCTCCTATTTTCCAATATTGTTCTATGTAAAAAGATGGCAAACCAGTTTTCAACTATGTAATATGGCATGTAATACAGCCTCATATTTGCTTAGTTCTCTCATCCTTATTTGGTAAAATTACATATTCATAGTTTATATAATAATGCAACTTGTAATGTTTGACTTCTGGCTTTCTAGGTTGCTGGAAACATCTTTCGAACACTACCTCCCTCTGATAATCCTGACTTTGATCCAGAGGAAGATGATCCAACATTAGAAGCATCGTGGCCCCATCTCCAGGTAACATGTTTTGCTATACTTAAATAAATGTATAAGTTATAGAAGATCCATATTTTGTGGGATAGAAAGGGTGGTATAGATGTGGCGCTGTCTGCCACAGCTTTGTCAGGCACCTCTCTGCAAACTTATCAGTGCCAATGAGTTTAATGGCTCATTGCTTGCCTCTCACCACTGTTGTCTGGGTTTGAGTACTATCTCAGGCACTGGAACATAATGTGAGTTGGTCTGTCCCTTAGCAGTTTTCCTCCATTGAAACCAAATCAATCAAAATTTAAAAACTCAAAATTAAAATCAGTCTGAACTGTGCTCCATGGTAAGACATGGGTTGTATGGTAGTACTTAGCATAGTGCACCATGTAAAAGCCTTGAACAGTCCAACCACATTGAGCTGCATCCCTACAATTCAGTCTTTCAGGCTGCAATGTGGATAACTAAGCTCTCTAGATCATTATTACATTTAATATTCCATCACCAAATATGATGGGCATATTGGAGTGACTAGAGATTAACCTTTTAGTCACCATGCTCCAGTTTCAATCCCTTCTTGGGCAATTTCATACACGAGCTAAATTTGTTTAATTTGTTTCCCCCTTATCAAGATTATTTCCTTGATTTTCCCAGTTTTTTCTTCCTAGTTAAAAATCAGTACACGAGCTGAGATGCTTCCCTGCAAAAGTAGTTGTCTTACATTGCACATCTTAATAAAAAAGTTTGTGTGTGAGTGTAAAACAGCCTCTCCATGCTGTGACTGTGTCAGTGCCATGATTTATATTATAACATTCAAAATTCCTGCAGCAACTGAGGCGCCTCACCTTGCACGTTACACATGAGGTATTCATTAATTGGTATAAGAATTCTACTAAGGATTATAAGGGATAACATTCTTAAAATATACTAATAAATCTTTGTTTTTATTTCTTGTTTAGTTGGTTTATGAGTTTTTCCTGAGGTTTCTCGAATCACCTGAGTTCCAACCTAGTATTGCTAAGAAATTCATTGATCAGAAGTTTGTACTACAGGTAAGAGATAAATGTCCAATAGACACACCTATGAATGAGATAAACCCTGAATTTGGAAAACAATTTTCTTTAGAGAAGCTGAAAGTTTTTGCACCTCTCCTTTTAAAGTGGGATTATTCAACATTTGCAGGGAGGTCAACTTGGGTCAGTTATTCACTCATGTTCCATGAGTTCTTGCAGGTTTGCTTAGTCCCTAGCTGTCATGGAAATGCTAAAAAGTTGCCATATCTAGTTGCTTTCCCTGGCTGATTTCCCAGCTTGCTTTGTTCTTTATTGCCCCAATTCCCACTGTCCCTTTGGAAATAACTGGCAAATAGGAAATACTACTGTCCACTGTGCCAGGGGATAAATCTTTCATTTATCCATGAGATTACCAATGACAATTTGACTGTTTGTTTTCACAGCTTCTTGAGTTGTTTGACAGTGAAGACCCTCGTGAGAGAGACTTTCTTAAAACTGTCCTACATAGGATATATGGAAAGTTTCTTGGTCTCAGGGCGTACATTAGAAAACAAATTAATCACATTTTCCTAAAGTAAGTACCATCATTGCCAGGACACTGTGAAGTAATTTACTATACTCTTCAAATTATAGTCCTTGCCATCCATGTATGATTTGTTAAACTTTTCTCGTAGTGCAGTTTCAAAGGCATTTTCTCTTATAATTATAAACCCATCCAATAATTATAAGAACAGTATGCTTAAAATACAAGGTTATTAATAGAATTTTCTGATGAATTAGATTTTACAGTGAATCCATTTTTGTATGATATTGATTGATAGCAATGTTATTCTTTATTTACAGATTCATATTTGAGACAGAGCACTTCAATGGAGTAGGAGAGTTGCTAGAAATCTTAGGAAGGCAAGTACTTATTTTTACTTTGCTCAGTTTGTCAAACCTTATACTTCTTTACTGTTTAGAGACAAGTAACTATTTACAGGGTAGGTGGGGGTAGGGTTGGAAACAACAATGGGTCTACATTTTTGTGCGCACATTGTGCAGCTGTGTGTGAGAGGCAGGGGGAGGGGAGAGTATAAAGTTATAGGGGAGAGTTTAAATTATGGTTTCTATAATGGGAGGCAAAGGTTCATCATTTTGTTCGTCATGTTCTCAGCGATGTTAATACAGGAAAAATAGTGCTGCTACATGAGACAATCTGAATAGGGCTAATATCTAAAAAGACAGATGTATAATTGTACTGAATATTAACTTTAGTGAAGACTTTCATGCATTATACATTAATTTACTTCAATTAATTTACTCTAATGTAAGAACTTAATTAGCATTGACACCTCCTATGTACTTGTCAAAAGCACAAAGAGCTAATAAATCTTGTTTTGTGGTCATTTACACCAGCCCGCCCTACCTCCACCCTATAAATAATGACAGGTCCCTTATGAAGACTTATTGTATATACACTAGTATGGTCGGTAATACTCTTTTTATGCTGACAAGCCCACCCTACTGTGTACCTCCACCCTATAAATAATGACAGGTCCCTTATGAAGTATATGTACACTATTATGGTCGGTAATACTCTTTTTATACTGACAAGCCCACCCTACAGTGTACCTCCACCCTATAAATAATGACAGATAAATTATGAAGTGTATATTCACTAGTATGGTCAGTAATACTCTTATATATTATGCTAACAAAGGATTAAGGCTTAAATCATCAGTGATGTAAGTGGTCATTTTATTCCCTGTTACTAATACTAGAATATCATTTATTACAGCATTATAAATGGTTTTGCCCTTCCATTAAAAGCTGAACATAAGATGTTCTTACAAAAAGTACTTATTCCTCTACACAAAGTCAAATGTTTAGGCCTTTATCACGCACAGGTAATGACGTTTAACCTTTGAAATTCATTGTGTAGCTTTTGGAGTACAAACACACATGCATGTAATGTGAATAAATACCAATCATTAGATATTTTCTTGTGTATTACATGCTGGTATTTTACGAGTTGCATATGTATTTTGCTGAGCCTTTAGGGGAGGAAAAATGCAAGCAATGAGTAAAATGTCAGCCCATAATACACAAGAAGATATCTAATAAAGGATTTTATTATACAATTGCTTTTTCGCTTTGTTTTTAAACAGTATTTTTATTATCAGAACAGCCCTTTTTGTAAACCAGCGTGTGTGGGAATACGTCAAACTGGTTTGAAGCCTTGACATCATACAAGGCCAAATACGCAAAACAGATTTCTAGAGGGTATTACTGTCCCATATTGGCCCTCAAATGATACCTTATTTTGTAAATTTACATCACAATTGTATTTAATACCATTAAGTAATACTAAATAGTGCTAATTATTGGTGCTGTGTAATTGATCTGTTTTGTTTAAAGATTCATTTGTATTTCCTTTTTTTATATTCACAGCTTGCATATTGCATTGTACAGTTCTTGGAGAAAGATGCCTCACTTACAGAACAGGTAAAATTGAACCTTATACATGTAGTACTTGTATTGAATTGTACACTCATTATCTTGTTTGTTATCTAAAGGTTGTTCTAGGTTTGTTGAAATTCTGGCCCAAGACAAGTAGTCAAAAGGAGGTAAGGCTATACCCATTACAGATTCAGACAACTCTAGTTAATTGACATGTTTAGCCTCATGATTTAATTTCCACAATAGTGAGAACCTGTAACAGGAAAAGTTATTCTCAAAAGATTATAATTTTGGCCCCTGCTGTAGTTTCTTTCCACTAGATTTGCTGTGCATTGTCATTTAAATGCTTTAAAACTTGTTATTGTTTCATTATAGGTTATGTTTTTAGGCGAAATAGAAGAAATCCTGGACGTTATAGATCCACAACAGTTTGTAAAAATTGAAGAACCACTCTTCAGACAAATAGCTAGATGTGTTTCCAGTCCACACTTTCAGGTTAGTTAGGAATTGATATTCAATCCTCCTATTGGAAAACATCCTTTCCCTCTTGGGTTAGCTGATGAACAGCTGTAGTTTTTGCGTAGAGTAGATTTCACGTGAGTGTAAAATGGATCGTACCATGTTGTAACCATGCATGTCAGTGCCGCAATGTATATGAAAACATTCAAAAATTCCTGCCATAACTGTGCCATGACGGTGCAGTGCCATTTTCACACTCATATGAAATCTATTCTAAGACCCCAGTCAAGTAGCAAGCTTTTCATGGACTACTCTTGGATGTGTTGTTTTACTAAATCCTCAGAAAAAAGACAGGAATGTATGCAGCTATCCTTATTGCCAGAGTGGTGACTCTATTATACTATGCATAACAACTTAATGAAGTGATTCTTTCTGTCTTACAGGTTGCTGAGCGTGCTTTGTACTTTTGGAATAATGAGTACATTATGAGTTTAATTGAAGAAAACTCCAACTCTATTCTTCCTATTATGTTCTCCAGTTTATATCGTATTTCAAAAGACCATTGGAACCAGTAAGTGTTGTTCATTTTTACTGCACTTTCAAACTGTCAATGATTTGTATGTAGACATCTTGCAGTTACAGAGTATCTGATAGGGAGCAGAAAAAATATACAAATTGTGCAGAAATTTCAGGGTATATTGTACAGAAACAAATTTCAGATATTGTTGTGTTGTCTCACAACGGCAGTTGAGGCAAGTTACAGAGAAAGCATTCAGCGTGTAACAGTGCCTTACAAATGCAGATGTTATGATGCAACTGTTTACTCATTGAGTGTATTGATTTGTTTACAGGACCATCGTAGCATTAGTGTATAATGTCCTTAAAACATTTATGGAAATGAATGGAAAGTTGTTTGATGAACTGACATCATCCTATAAAGCTGATAGACAAAAGTAAGCACAAACCTTATTCTTTACAGTAGATATAGTCATTTAGGAAATGCCATTTTTGCACCATCTGTGAATCCAAATACTTTGTGACAGTTTCCTTCCTCCAACCATCCCAAAAATTTTGTTTCAAAAATTCTATTTCTCATGTTGTGATTTTGTTTAATCATATTGATATGTTGTACAGAGAAAAGAAGAAAGAGAAGGAAAGAGAAGAACTTTGGAAACAGCTGGAAAAACTTGAGTTAGAGAGAAGAAAAATACTTGGCCTCCCACCATCAGGCTCACTAAAACCTGACTCAACAGGAAATTCGACATCCAACTCCACTGAAAACTCAAATCCAGCGCCAGCAACAAGTGGAGGGACAAAAAATCCCAAGAGTTGAAAATGACCTCCATGATAGTGTATCAAACATGCAGTGATAGTGATTTGATTGTACCCCATCATCTACTGGCTTTAGGACAGTCATTATTTCTCACTTTTTAATTTTTCATTACCAAGAAGCCTTTGAGGTGTGCATCAATGAGTAGGAGATACTAAAAGACAATATACAGTATCAGTGTTCCCTAGTAATTTTATCACCCAAATGCTTCTATTATGTCCATCATCTGATGAAAATAGGAATACACAACAAACCTATGATTGTTTGCTTCAGATGAAATGTATAAGTTCCATGTACAAAACAACCACAATAAACTTCCAAACAATGTCCTTGTTTTAATCCTGGTTTATTATTACTTGGCTAATTGGTACTGCAGTTGAATAAATGATGGATAGTGCTTGCCTTTTGATAACCCCTATCCAATTGACTTTTTTATTGTAAAATACCATTTTTTTTCTTCTCAGTCCAAAGAATAGCTAGTACTTCTGTCCTTCTTGCACCAGGTTAGCATCGAGAACACTTTTAAAACTACTTTTTCCCCTTGACCTTGTGTAATCTGACACAGCTTTTTTGAAAGAAGATTAGCATTAACCCAGGACTAAATCTTAGATACAGGGTACAATATCAAAGATAAATAACTGAATCACTGGGAAGTAAGAATATTTTGCTATTCCCAGTGCTGTCCACAATGTTGCTACTTGAGGCCGAATTTTGCAGTGCACTGTGATATGCACAGTCCAACATTGGCAGGCTCGTAACATGGTATATGCGATCAGGGATCAGCTCCGAATTATGGCCAGGATCAGGGATCATAGGCCAGGGATCAAATGGGTGGGATCGAGGATCAGGGACATTGGGCCAGGATCAGGGATCAGCTCAGTTTTTTGCACCAAGGATCAGGGATCAAACATTTCTAAAAATATGGGCTCAGGAATCAAATTTCCGTAAAAACCCGGGATCAGTGAGACGAAAATATACCATGTTACGAGCCTGACATTGGGGAAGGGGACAGATTGTAGTATTAGGCAAGCTAAGGCAGTTGCCTTGGTTAAACTTACAGAATTTTGGACTAAATAATCTGACATCTTTTGAAGAGATTTTTTGTTAACTGAACTGATGAAAATGACTTCCAATCAAACTTCAGCCACAAATATTTCAGCTACGTCAACAAAAGTGCTAGTCTCCCTCGCAGCCGCTACCAGTACTGTCACGCAATGCTGTCTCCCCGGCCTGAGTAGCCAGGGGAGAAAGTGTTCCACAACCCACAGGCCTACCAATCTCAGCATGAGTGGACGGAGTAGTGTGGGCTTCCTGTGTTATCTGAATGACCGTTAATTTGCTTATTGAACTACGATCGAGTTTCTCTAGATTCTCTCTTTTCTTTGACTTTTTGTGTATTTTTTTTCAATAATAATTAAGATCATGAGTTACCAGAGAACCCAGATAATTATAGAATACCTGACTGAGGGGACTGCAAACCCCTTATTTTAGTTGTACCTGTGTACTCTCCCCTTCCCCTTCGGGATTTACTTTGGTGCATAAGTTTTTCCTTTTAGAATTGGCTTGTGTGCTATGTAGCTGTATCCGTGAGTTGTCTCATTGAGACCTTTGATTTGGAATTAGTATAGGAAATCGCACGATCTTGAGTACAATTCGGAATTAATAGGTACGAGTAATGTTTTGAAAGTTCTCAAAATAGGACGAGCCTTTAGGCGAGTCCTATTTGAGAGTTTTCAAAACATTACGAGTAACTATTAATTCTGAATTGTACGAGAAGATCGTGCGATTTTTTATTTATAATACACTATCGTTGCCATAGCGACTTAATAGGTACTCTACAGAGTACAATTAACGATATAATTGTACTCCTCTCGTCCAATCAGAATCGAGTAATTTTGTATAGTGTATTATAAAAAGGCTTGATAAATAACTGTACGAAATTTTATCAAAAATCTATGTTCCGTTCTATTTCTACGGAATCTCCGTCAGGGAAGCACGAGGCGTAGAGTGCTTCTCGACGAGTGTTCTGATCAATCCCCGCGTGCTTTAAATCTGCACTCAGCACGCGCGCGCGTTTTCGGCTACGCCTCGTGCTTCTCCTAACACTTCTCTCGTCTTCTTACAATTCCCGCGTACTTCTATAACTCAACATAGCACTGCACGCTGCCTCGTTTTCTATTTCTTTTATAAAATACAAATTGAAGTTTTATTTTCTTTTTTCGGTGGAGAAAGTTTGAAAATGTGCGCGCGTGTGCTGTGTGTTCTCATAGAGAACGCGCGACACGCGTCCTCTGGCCAATCAGAGCGCGCGTTATATCATAGTTATTTTATAATTCTTGATTCATTCACCACAACAGCTTTCCCCATATTGACTGTGGGCCCTGTAGTGTAGTGTAGTAGGTCAGACCACACACACTGGCAACTTCATGGCCTACTTTCCCTGAATAGCGGTGTTATTTTTTTTAACGTTCCTCCAATTTAATGGTATGTGTAGTAGTTATGAAGAGACGGGGCCTACGGTTTAACGTTCTTATCCGAGAAAACGGTTTAACGTTCTTTTGTCCGATCAGGATATTCAAATAAACTTGCTCAAATTTTCGAGCAAATTCAGTGCTCATTTACACTGACAAAACATCGAAAAGTGCGCGCGCGTGCTGTGTGCATATTTAGAGTTTACAGTACACGCGTCCTAGAGCCAATTAGAGTACGCGTTATATGATGGTTCTTTCAGTAAAGACGATTAGTGTATGCATTCTCAGTACTAACGTACCTAGACAGCCGGCATACCTAACAGCCGCTTCTCACTGCATAAGTTTTTCCTTTTGGAATTGGCTTGTGTGCTAGCTGTATCCGTGAGTTGTCTCATTGGGACCTTTGATTGATTGTGCCAGAGCCTTGTATTTTTCTGCGAGCATGCGCAGTAAGAAAAATGGGCTCTGGGGACGAGATTGATAGCTGCCAAGATGATAATTGCGCCGACCACGCGATTTCACGATCAAGTTGGAGTTGGTCTTTGTTTTCTAGCTAAGTTGTCATTGTTATTACTCAGGATAATGAGCTTTAAATTCGCGTGGGTAATTTCAGTTTCCGTAGGTGCAGCAAAATACACAATAGAAATCACGTGATAACAACAAAATACTCATTCTTTACTAAGCGTACTTAATTGAGAAGTTCTCTGAAGATAACAGACACAAAGAAAATATCCTGACGGACAAGATAGACGCCATATTAGAATGTTGCGAAGAAATTGCCTTAGGCCTGTACAAATGTTCTTTTGCTTTATTTATATTGCTAAACAGTTTCTTTATTTGCAATGTTTTATCGTTCATTAATTATAGTCAGATCAGAGACTGTTGTATTTAAAAGCATGGGCGACAGATAGCATATTGCAAGTTTAATTAAAGACGATTACACTGTTGCATCATGTCATTTTATCTTGTAATCATAGTAGTCTTGTGCGACAGATTTTTTCAGGCAAGTGAATCTAACAATGATGCCAAATAGGCAAACAATTGCCAAATCTAAACTCGCAATTTCCGGTCATCAAATGTCAGCGGATTCCACAGGTATAGTCCAGGAAAATGATGCAGCTTTAATGTGGAATTAGTAGTTCAAATTTGTGTAACAAGCATGAAATTTGGCAGAGGTTCATATGCTGAGTAATTCTTACTTATCGATATTTTTGGAATTAATTATCTCAGAAACAAAAGAGGTGTAATGTAAAAGGGCGTAATTAAGAATAGTGATAAGGAAGAGCATGCTGAGTAATTTTTAATTGACAGCCACGCCCCCTAAATGCTACTTGGAGAACTATAGCTATGGAATACATTATAAATGTAATTGATACAAAAGGTTTTTCCTCTCGTGGTGTCAATGTGAAATCTTGCACATTGTTAAAGGCTTAGGCCCAAAGTAATCCTAGATATGGAGCCACACCTAATAACATGTACTTCCAGTTTTATAGCAATGGAATATATCATGATTAATAAAATCGACAAAATACACCTTTAGTTTTAGTGTATAACCGTAATAGTGAAAACAGCAATAAAATAAATGAATTCAAGATATGATTAGCATCCAGTAGAACTACGCCCTATAAAAGTACTTACAGATTAATAGTTGCAATCTCTTTCTGCCGCCACTTTTTGTTTAAGTAATCGACGTATTTATTTACATTGATAACGTTATACCATAACTAAAACTCTGTAAGTACTCTGTTAGGGCGTGGCTTTATGCTTATTACATTTTGAATCATATTACCTCGCTAACTTATAAACTAAAATAGAAAGTTTATTTTGCTCGATTTTTCATTATATATTCCATTGCTATAAAACTGGAAGTACTTGTTTTTAGGCGTGGCTCCATATCTAGCATTTCTTTGGGCCTAAGCTTTTAACCTTGCGCCCAAGATTTCACATGGACACCACAAGAGGAACAACCTTTTGTATCAATTACATTTATAATGTATTCCATAGCTATAGTTCTTCAAGTAGCATTTAGGGGGCGTGGCTGTCAATCGAAATTTACTACTTATATTTGGTTCAGTTCTTTTCAGAGTGTGACGGAGTGTGACGGGTTGTCGTGTTCCCGTCATCTCCGCAAATTTTTACCTTCTTTACCATTTACTATTGACCTGTTTGTTATCTAACCGTCTACTGAGTGTTTAAAGATACGTGTCTTACGTTTGTTGGTATTCTGTGGGACCCAGCGCCAGAGATACGGAGTTCTTGTCTAAACATCGACAGAGCTGGTGTGAATTATTATATAATCGTAAAGGACGCTTCTACTAACATCACTGTGAATTATGGTCCTTCATACAGCTTTGGTACTCCTGTCGATGTTCCTGACGGCTTATACGAGCCTCTCTGAAATAACCAGTCGTTCTACAATATCGCAATGGTCGAATTTCTCAGTCAAGATCAAGACGGCCTCCATGGGCACTCAAGTGAAACGAAGCTCCCAATTTGCATCTTTAATTTGTCACGCTTATCGCACACGTTCTCCTGTACTGAATTTGGACTACTCGCATCGGATAATTCATCTACTATTTATTATTGCAAGTGACTGCTCCGCTCTTAATCCGGGCCCAAACAAGTTCCCATGTGGTATTTGCAGTAAACCTGTAAAAAAGAATCAACAGGCAATCGAATGCGAGGAATGCTTTATATGGTACCATAAGGCGTGTATCCATCAATCCAGTCACTCCTATGAAGCATTTCAAAACAACTCGAACCTGGTGTGGATCTGCTCTCGATGTTTATTTCCAAATTTTTCTTCTTCATTCTTCAATGATATCACAAGCTTTTGCTCCGAAAACGACTTTTCCATCCTGTCTCATCCTAATGACACTAGTATACCATTCAATCCTCCAGTGACGTCATCACCAATAAGGAATTGTGGAAGTAACGCTACTCATCGCAACGGAGTTAAAATCTGCTCAGTAAACATTAATGGAATAAGAGGAAAAGCTTTAGAGCTACAATCTCTCATTGCAACAATGGACTTGGACATTGTCGCTGTTCAAGAAACAAAGATAGATAGCAGTATTAACTCAGCTGAGTTGTTTCCTCCAGAGCTTGGCCTGTCTATATTCAGAAATGACCGATGCCTGTCGGGGGGTGGTGTTTTGCTAGCAATTAAGTCAAGCCTTTGCCCCGTTGCTTGTGCCGATCTAGACCAAGCGGAAAGCGTATGGGCAAAAATCTACCTGAACGGTGAAGTACATTACTTCTCTAGCTGGTATCGACCACCTAACCAACCTGTAGAGGAACTAGAGGTCCTAAGGAATCAACTGAACAACATCAATCACTCTCACTGCACTGGCAAGCAACCAGGTATCCATGTTCTGGGGGACTTTAATTTCAGAAAGATCGACTGGGCCACTTCTCTTAACATAGATGGGTCTAACCTGTCCTACTCTGATGGCCACGCCCTTGTTGACATTATTTGGGACAACTATATGGAGCAGGTGATTGATTTCCCAACACGCGAGTTGAATCTTCTGGACCTTATTATTACCAACAGGCCTGGGTTGATGACTAACACCTATTCACCTGCCAAGCTGAGTGATCACGATGTAATTACCACCACTCTAAATATCTCTCATCACCTACAGCCGAAGCCCAAACGGAAGGTGTATTGTTATTCTAAGGGTGATTACGAGGCCATGCGGAATGACATGTATAATTTCCAGCATGACTTCCTTACTGCAGATTGTCTATCTGAAAGATCTGTCGAAGAAGACTGGGCACTGTTCAAGGAAGCTCTGACATCGTTTACCGATAAGCATGTACCCTCTAAACTGATAAAGGGAAAGTATAAGATCCCTTGGCTTACCAACGGTATCTGCCGTCTGATCCGCCGTAGAAATCGACTGCACGCCAAAATGAAGAGAACTGGAAGCAAGCGGTTACGTATGTTATGGAGGAAGATCAGAAGAAAGGTCAGCTCGGCACTTACCTCAGCTAGAAACAACTATGTCCAGATGATGATTGGAGACATAAAGAAGAACTCCAAACTATTTTGGAAGTTCATTAAATCACAACGTAAAGACAACCAAGCTATGCCCCCACTGAAAGTAACATCAGGATACAGCTTGTGGAGAGTGACCAGGAAAAAGCAGAGGCTTTAAACTTACAGTTTACACAGAACTTCTCCCAAGAAGATAACAGTTATGTCCCATACCTTAAGCGCACATTTCCTGTGATGCCTGATATAGTTGTGACTGAGGGAGGAGTACACCAACTTCTAACCGAACTTAAGGTCAACAAAGCAGCAGGCCCCGATGATATACATCCTAGAGTTCTCAAAGAAATGGCAGGTCCAATTGCTCCTGTTCTATCAACAATCTTCAAGAAATCTCTCGCCCTCGGTGAATTACCTAAGGACTGGCTACTGGCTAACATTTGTCCTATCTTCAAGAAAGGGAACCGATCGTTACCAATTAACTACCGCCCGGTATCTTTAACGTGCATCGTTTGTAAGCTGCTGGAGCATATTGTCTGCTCCAACGTTATGTCTCATCTCGACAAGCATGGAATACTCTCAAGCAATCAGCACGCCTTTAGAAGATATCACAGCTGCACTACACAACTCGTAACTGTCATAAATGACTGGGCACAGGCGTTAGATAATAGATCACAAGTCGATGTGTTTATACTTGACTTTGCCAAGGCGTTCGATACGGTCCCGCATGAAAGACTCAAAGCTAAACTGTTCCAATATGGAATAAATGGGACAAACTTGCAATGGATTCATTCCTTCCTGTGCGGGCGTAGACAAAGAGTGGTAGTGAACGGCTCGAAATCCAAGTGGTCGGCAGTACGGTCAGGTGTACCGCAAGGAACAGTTCTCGGCCCCGTCCTATTCAACCTGTTTATTAATGACATTACACAAAACATCCAATCTAATGTACGATTATTTGCTGATGATTGTGTTTGTTATAGATCTATCACTACTACAGAAGACTGCACCAAACTCCAACAGGATATATCGCGACTTGCTGACTGGGCTAAGATATGGAACATGAAATTTGAACCTACCAAGTGCAAGACAATGAGAATAACTAGAAAAACCAAACACAACATCCAGTTTTGGTACTCTCTAGATGGTATAGTCTTAGATTTTGTTAAACACACCAAATACCTTGGCATCACAATCTCCGATGACTTAAGATGGAACAGACATGTCAATGACATCTGTAACAAAGCCAATAGAGTTCTTGGTTTACTCAGAAGGAATCTATATTTCTGTAATTCACAAGTCAAGGAAGCTGCATACATAGGACTCGTTAGACCTATGGTGGAATACGCCAGTGCTGTATGGGACCCGTATACTGAAAACCTGAACTGCGAATTGGAAAAAGTGCAACGCCGTGCGGCAAGATTTGTGTCTTCTAACTACACAGATTACGAACCTGGTGCCATGACTAACATCCTCAAGAACCTTGGTTGGCAACCACTCGAAGAGCGAAGGAAATTAGCAAGAATTACCCTTTTCAACAAGGGGATACATGATCTGGCTGCTCTACCCCTGGACGTCCTCACCAAACCGACAAGAAAATCAAGGCATATGCACTCTGAGTACTTTGCCCCTATTTTTGCAAGAACGAATATATATAAATTCAGTTTTGTTCCACGCACCATTACTGACTGGAACAGTCTATCTCAGTCTGAAATCGACAATTTACTGAATTAAGTTACTTACATATTTATTATTATAGACCTATTGGAACAATCTTTATTTACTTATTATTATATATTTTTTGGAACAATTATCTAAGTCAACAAACGACAATCTATTAAATTAAGTCATCTATTTATTATTATCTATTATTGTTATTTATCTATTTATTATTATCTATTTATGTTATGATCTATTATTATCTATTTATTACTTACGTCGATTTGAGTTAACACGCTGTGCATTATGTTATTCTTAACGTAGCACATTATAATAAAGTGAGTGAGTGACTCAACATGCTCTACCTTATCACTATTCTTAATTACACCCTTTTGCATTAACATTAGATACTGTTTATCTTTGTTTCTGAGATGATTAATTCCAAGAATATCGATGTGTAAGTAATTGATTTCTGGGCGTGGCTCCACCTCAGGTCATTAACCTCTATCGGTGTGCCAAATTTCATGCTTGTTTACACAAATTTTCGCAGACTTTGATAAGATCAATACTTCGGTGGAGGAGGGAAGGGAAAGAGAAGGCTTTACGTGCGTTAGAAGAAGTACATTCCACGTATTCCGAGTGTACGCTGCTTGAGCGTCTTGTTCAGATTTATCATACCCCGGGAATCCACTTAATCCACTGTTTTATGTTCGTGGAAGTATTCAACAAGGCCACGAACTGTGTAGTGATATTTCTCGGGGAAGACAATGTTCTTTTATGAATTTTTCATCGCCGTTGTGCTCCGGGGAAAACGCAATTTTAAAAGGATCGGGTGTGCTCGTTGTATCTCTTAAGGGTAACAATCAGCAATTTGGTATCTTTTAGGGTGTTAAAATTGAAGCATTTCCTGCATGATCTATCTCTCTGTATCAAAGAGCCGATTCGGCTTATTCTCTCGTTCTCAAACGGAAGGAATTTGCCCAACTAAAGCGTGTCAGCCGTTCAATTTTATATTCATCATAATAATGTTCATTAGCTTGTTTATCGCTGGTATCTCTTAGGTAAAAATCGTCTAGCTAACTTTTCTTAAAAGACTTCCAGTTTCTTTTAGGGGTATTTTGAAAATGTTCAACGAGCATACGCGATCCTTTTACAATGGGGTACAATGGGGTCCCCCCCCCCCTTCCCCCCCGGGCGTTAGTGTTCGATCGAAACAAGACGATATAAAGTTGCATTCCATTGTTCTTAAAGAGGTAAAATGTCTTTAGACTGCCACATGATATCGCTAAAATTTCTGGTGAATCGAAATTTTGCTTTCTTTACGCAGACTACTCTCAGTAGTTACATTACAAGGAAAATTTTGTGTCAGATATTTATCAAGTACTCTTTTAGCTGCCAGGGAGCGATTCACATCCTTTCCCAAACAAACTTTAATCAGTTAGTTTTATAATCATTGTTATAAAATATTTGAGATATAACGCACGCGCTGATTGGCTGGCTACCATGTTTACATCAGAGGACAGAGACATGGCTCGCTCAAAAAACGTCGAAAATATTTTATAAAAGCAATATAAAACGCGCGCGCATGTCTCTGTACTGTGATATAAACACGATGGAAGATGTAGAGCAAGAGAAAAGCAAGTTTAGGAACACGAGGCGTAACTAGAGCACAGACACTAAAAGTAGTAAATAGTATTAAATAGTGCTAAATTATGCCAATTCTCTTGTTTTCTATTGTTTAATTAGATGCTATTTAGTACTAAATAGTGCAAAGTATTGCACACTTTTAGCTAGTATTTGTACTCTAACACAGTTTGTGATTGTTTGAAAAAGTAATATATTTGAATAAAATGTACTTGTACAATTTTAAAACTTGTGTTGTTGTATCAAGCGCTATAGTCAACCCGTTTGTAAACATTTTTAGACCGCTCGCAGCACTTCATTTTCTGTTAGAAATGGCTAGTATGTTAAAATATAATTAGCGGCTTAACTATTCATCTATGTTTACGTTCCACTAGTACCACAAGAGTGCAAACAAAGTCTACACATAGAACAATAGGAAACTCTATCAAACAATCCACAATGTTATCAATTTTGGAAATGACAGGCTGATGGTACGATCTAAACTTATACAGACATGTTGCATTCTAGTAAAATGAGGTACAGCTTCAAAAATGACGATAGATTTGGTGTATAAAGCAAAGTTTGTTTACTGAGCGTAACTATGGCTTCCATGCAGGAGTGCTACAACTGCGTGAGCCTTTTATCATCAAAGAAACCCAATTTAGCTTCTACTCAGCGTGATCCGTGGGAATTGAAAAAAATTGATGTTGATCTAAAAAGCAGAACATTTAACACTTGTGATATAAATCGCTAAATAACGTTCAGTGGTAAATATATAAGTCCATAGTTTTGAACAAGGAAGTCAAGAGACTGGTTCAAAAGCTGGGCTGAAATCTTCAATAAAGAAAAGATTTATAACAAACTAGACACTGCGCAGCAGAGCTCACTCGCGCCTAAAAGATGTGCTAGTTTGCGAGCAGTCCCACATTTCCCTCCTGAATCAGAAATAAAAAGAAACGAGCGTTGCGGGATTCCTGTACCGGAAGTATTTCGTTGGGGTCTTGGGAGTGCAAAAGACCCGAACGAAATACTTCCGGTACAGGAATCCTGCAACACTCGTTTCTTTTTATTTCTGATTCAGGAGGGAAAAGTGGGACTGCTCGCAGTCTAAGATGTGCGGGCTTTGAGCAAGTATGATAGAAAGTGGATAGTCTGGGGGGATTGACAGAGGGTGATAGTGAGGTTTTTAACTCGTGGATGCGAAGCATTCTACTTAAACTGAATTTGAATCACAGAGTGAATCATTCCAATTTTATTCTCTCAAGTGATATAAGACTATCCAAGCACCTTATAGTCAAGACAATGTGCTATTGTTTGGGTTGAATGCAGGTACTCTGCAGTGTGGTAGTTCATCTAGACTGTCCCGTCAAAAAGTACCTGAAATATTTTCCATATGCAGTACTACCTATATACTTGACTACAGTCCAAGCTACAGTGGTATATTCATGACTATAAACTGTACACTAGAAACTTTTGATTACTGTACAAATTGGTGAATACAATGCAGTCTTTAATCACACAAAATTATATCTCATTCATAATAACAATTGGTTGTAGTACTGTAGCCATGTACTGTACCTCAGAGGGTAAAAACTATTTTGCTTCACATGCTAGAAATGCAATCTGATTGCTATGCCTCACCCTCAAGGAACCTGACTTTATTATAATGCTGTTGTGGTATATCTTTGTATGCTCTTTGGTTTTCTCTGATAAAATCTACCTGGTATTGGAATTCAGAGACTTTAAGCTCATTTGTAGAACATGGAACAAAATTCCACAGTTCACTTAATACTTCTGCTGAACAGCCTATAATTAGATGCACATTGATATCTGTATCACCCAATGCCAATAGCCACAGGTAGCCCAGTTACCCTGTGAATCAAATAGTTTTTACCATCTGAGGTACAGTACATGGCCACAGTACTACAACTAATTGTTATTATGAATTAGATATAATTTTGTGTGATTAAAGACTGCATTATATTCACCAATGATGTACAGTAATCAAAAATTTCTAGACAAGTGTACAACAGTCATGAATATACCGAATATACCATTGTAGCTTGGACTGTACCTGTAGTAAATATGGAAATTATTTCAGGTTCTTGTTTATAACATTAAAAATGTTTGTCAGGATGGTCTAGATAAACTACCATACAGTTCATTACCAATGTTCATTATTTGAACTAAGTTATTGATGATGAAATACCATTATTTCTGTGGGCAAATATTAGTGATGTAAGGGACATGGCTCAGTACACATGCACTTGGTACCTACAAGTACATTGAACCCAAACAACACCACTTTGTTTTGACTATAAGGTGCTTAGATAGTCTTAAAGGGATCAATAGGACCATGATTTGTTTCTATATCACTTGACAGAATAAAATTGGAATGATTCACTGCTCTGTGATAATTCAATTATTTTTAACAGATGACTTGTAGTTTTCCTGGATTTATTTATGATGCGTGTATTTCTCGAGACTGGTATTCTTTCTCGATCACGCACATGAAAATATCACTGTTCAAAACAAGACTTTGAAAAAAAACAAAAGCTTTATTTCCATGTATATTTCTTAAATTCATTATTGACAATAAAAGTACTACGTCTAATGGAACTGTGTGTGGTTCCTGATAGATTCTAGAATGCTTTGGTTAGGTTTTGAGAAGACCGATTTGAAGTCCCCGCCGTCTTATTTCAAGTACGATCGATGAACCTTTAAAATCTTCTATGAATCAGCAAAATATTCAACAAGACATCTCCTCTAGATTTGTAAACGGTAATTCTATCTGACATATGAAAAGAACAACAATAATCACGGAGAAAAAGGCTAAAAACTTACTTCGAAATCTCATGTCTAATGGCGGAGCTTGGTCACTTGAAGCATGGTTGAAGCACCCAGTAATGCATTGCGCGTGTACAGTATTGCGCAAGAATGGCCATTTCGCAAGGCGACAGGAAACATTGTCTAAACACAGGAAACCCATGTGTAGGTTCTCTAGTGTGACATGAACTACGACGACGACGAAACCTGTTGGGAACCTAGACTCGCGCGGCCTGCGGCCTGGCGCGAGTAATAAATACAAACTTTGAGTCTTAATTAATTGGTATCAACAGGCCTGAACATATTCCATTTTTATTTCCCATATTCAACCAATCAAATAACGATGACGTAACAAAGAGAAGTCAAAAAGTTGGCCCCTACTGACGTCACAAAAGGACTACAAGCAATCCTATTGGTTCATTCTCATTAAGGAGTGTCTGGAAGTACATATGTCAGACACCGCCCTAGTAAGCTAGTTCGAGCTTGGAGTGCGTGTTGATAAGTTTATAGAGCTGTTCAGATTGATAAAATACTTCATTTATCTACAAGATTACAGTAAATTGTTTATTTTCTATCAAGTAAGTACATTATTTGTAATATATTTAATGACTATATTATTACTAAAATGTTTAACTTGATGAGTGTTCAGTACGATCCTAATTCGAAAGTCGATACTTGTGTCACACCAATCAACTGTACTCTTATTTGCTTTTCTGTATGTAAAAGGAATGGATGGTCCATAAACATTTGAAAATTTCTACCACTAAAGTCCGCACAACTAGTGCTGTAGTTCGATATCTTCCCATCGCTAATTATTCTTTATAAACTTTTTGCAGAGCTAGCAAGCAAAAACAACCAGGACAAAGTCTTCACGAAGACCTACTTTCTTTGATATTAAGGTAAGCTACACTTTCATCAGATGTCGACAGATTAGCTATACCACTACTCAGAGTCATATCACTACTACGCGCGTCGCTTTGCCAGTATCGTTCAGAAACTACTCCTTTTGTTCACACCGTTCAATAATTGGAGGATTCAAATGGTTTTTGATTAAGAAATCGACAACCAAAGAATTTTCAGTCTTAAATTTCTATTTAAACTCGAGTATTTCGTTTTACAATGTTTCAGTCTAGTTCTGAATTGACTAACACACTATAAAATTAACTTAAATGCCAAGAGAGCCAGTACGTTAACAGATTTACATGTATAACAAGATCTATTAAACAACACGAGACTGATCTCTGGTTAAACCATGTGATAAACCGTTCAAGCTACGTTTCATGTTAGCATTAAGTATGACATTTTGCGTTCTTTTCGAAATTCAGTGGACCTAGCATTGAATAGATTGTTTACGAAACTTCGCGTCTTTGAGCACAGGAATGTGCACAGGAACAGTAGGGGGTTCTAATTCTGTCTCCGTAGAATGTTCTGCATAATAAACTACACACAACGTTCTCTCAGCTTGATTTTTAGGGACATGAATATTTTTCTTCATTCATTCTTAGCGTCCTTTCTTCGTGAAAAGAAAAAAATTCGATCAAACTGAAAGGAGGGGGCACCGCCGCCCCCCTCCCCTGGATTCACCACTGTCTAGAACACTAAACGTTTATTCAAACTTAGATTATAACATAAAAAACAAATAGTATAGACTAGACTTATCAATGATATTAAAATAGTATTTCAGCAAGCCTTCTTTTTTATGTGGGTGAATATCTAAAAAGGGAAGTTCAAAGTCTTAACTGCATGGGCTCTGTTTTATTTTGTTCTTTTATGTTCTGTTTTATTCTCTTCTCCTCCTCCTTCTCTTCCCTCTCCTGTTCTGTTCTGTTCCCTTCTCTTCTCTCCTCTTCTCTCCTCTCCTCTCTTCCCTCCTCATCTGCCCTCCCCTCCCCATCTCGTCTCGTCCTTTATCTTCTGGTCTCTTCTCTTCCCTTCCCTTCCCTTCCCTTCTCTTCCCTTTTCAGAAATTAAGCGGGATGACACTTCTATTGCTATCAAAGATGATGTGTTCCTCTTCCTTTTGAAATACGTATTTTCTGTGCGTTTTACAGAAATTACGTCAGTTTTTTTCAAATTATTCGTTTTACAGGGCATACTTATTTGATGCCATCCATAATGATTTTGGAAGCCTTTCTGGGCCTCGTTCTCGTGAACAATGAGCTCACCATTTTTGAAAGTCATATATGCCCCCCCCCCTAATTAACTTATATTAACTTACTTCCAACTTATAGAAATTAAGATCTCCTTTTCCATCCTTAATATATAATTTCCTTTTCACCTCCTTCTTATCTTTTTCATTTCCCCCTTCAAGTTTTAATGTTTTTAATAACTGATGTGGTGTTGCATTTATCACTTTAATATTCTTTCATATTTATTTTGTAGATCGTCTCAGGGATGGCTACAGGGAGTAACTGGTCTGAAGTGTCCACATCAACAACAAACTTTGCTCGGGTTTGTAAATTGTTAATTGATGGGGGTACCAAGGTGCTGCGAGAAGTTTTCGATTCCATCCATCCACCGCATTCTCTAAGACGTACTCTTCTGGATCCCCCAAACCACAAGATTTTAAAGAATCTCTACACCAGGAAAATATTGTTCAAGGAGCAGTGGGACAAGCTGTACCCTGCCAGTAGTTATGCAGTGGACTCACAAAGTTTTGATATTACATTACTTTACTTACTTCTGCGGTCTATCTGTCACTTGCCAACACCAGCTGGAGGCTGGAGCAACTTACCAACACCCACAAGCATAAACACAGAAGATGACATCGTAAGACTGAAATTATTTCGCAATGAAATCGCACATATTCAAAGGCCAGCTCTTTCAGACCATGATTTCGAAAAATATTGGAATGACATATCTGGTGTCCTGTTAAGACTTGGAGGGGCACATTATCAACAAGAAATCGATGATCTTAAAGTTGTGTCGATGCAAGAAGAAGATGAAAAATTCTACGTTCAATGTTTAAAAGAGGCACTGCAAGCAACAGAATACAAGTTAATTCAGAGGTTTGACCAACATGGAGAAAAAATGGATGAAGTACTTTTAAAACTTGATGAACTTGGAAGGGTGCTATACCTGATGTCAAGCAAGAATCCAGCTCCTGACACCAGCGTCCAAGGTATTAATAATATACCCCCCCATCCCCACCCCCACCCCCACCCCCACCCCGGGCTTAATCAAATTAGAAGTTGTCAGTGAAACCTGAGAGTATTATGCCGCAAGAGTTTGAACCGCTCTTTGCAGTGAAACCTAGCTGGACATAATGAACCTTGATAAAATCACCAATTTATATTTTCGTACATTGTGTAGCTCCAGAAAATATCCATACCTCCACCATGGAGGGATTTTGAAATTCTGGAAAGGAGAGGGGTCAGAGAAAAGAACAAAATTACAGAGTTTGTGTGGAAGAAAAATGGAAGTTCCAGAGGACAGGGGGGGCCCATTTACAAATTCCCTCTGTGGTGGGGTATGGACATTTTCTGGACATATTTTGCTTAGCTGGGTGACCTACAATGATGATAAAGACAAATAAGCCCATGTTAAAAAATTGAAGTTAAAAATGAGAGAATCAATTAACGAATCAAACAAATAAGTTAACAAATGAATGGATGAATGAATGAATGAATGATAACCACACACAAACTGTGATTGTTTGTGTTTAATTTTCCCATTAATTTTCCTAACTTTGTTTTGACTTTGTTTATTTGCACACACTTTAGAAGAATTAATGTCAGTATATATATAACAACAATCATGACATGTGAATAGCCTGCATTGCCAGCTCTCAAGGGAAGGGAAGGGGAAAGGAGGGGAGTGGAGAGGAGTGGAGTGGAGGGGAGAGGAGGGGGAGGAGGGGAAGGGGGAGGGAAGTGGAATGGAATTCGAAGGAGGGGAGGGAGACTGGAGAGGAGAGGAGGGAAAGACATGACATTATGAGATAAATATTTATGTTTATTCATATTTATCAGATTAAAGAAATGAAAGTGGTGTGCGTGGTTGTCTAAGTAGTACGTATACTTTCAAGTTGACAATCACCTAATTAACTGGAATGAACTTTTATTATTTTCTAGTCACAAGCCAACCAGTTGAAGAGCAATACAAAGTGCAGGAACAAGAGAAGACCAATCAAATGTCCACAGGTCAGTGCATCAGTGATTGAGTAAAAAAGATTTTGAAATTTGTAATTAAATAAATAATTTTAAGATCAGCAAATTCTGAATGTGAATTGATTTCCAGTGTAAACTAATTAAATTGGCTGGAAAATATCAATTAAAAATACTATGAGAAATAAATGGTAATTAGATGTGAAAGGATGAATGATAACTGATACAAACTTTTTTTACACAAATAAAATCTGGTTGATACTCCTGCCAATAAATTACTGAATCAAGAAATTCTAAATTCTCACAGCTATATAGTGCATGGCTTTGCAATAAATACAATATCACTGCATGGATTTAGACAAAATGAAATTAATGATTTTTAAACCTCGACAAAAATGGGTTCCAGAGCTAATATAGTTGTTGTAAACAATAAAGAAATTGATCACTAGAAATTGATCAGAAATTGTTAGCAATAAATTTTTTGAACTTAACATCTATATATGCCACCCATGGGAAAAGTTCACTTTATAATGAGTATTCAAACTGCTATCAAAATGTTCTCTTGAAAATGATGTCAAGATTGACATCAATATGTTGAGTTACTGTAATAATCTATTTACATTGAAAACTATCAGCCATCCAACTATTATCAGATCAAATTAAAGAAACAAATTTTCTAGGAATTATCTTGGATAAACACCTATCTTGGAAGTCATGTAGCCCATATAATCCAAACCAAATAATGCACCTATCAATATAATGTCCTGTGAGGGGGGGTACACAGGCAAGGGATGGGATTTGAAAACAAAACCCCTTAAAAAATTCAAATGCCCCAGGGGGTGGGGAAGAAATTGCATGTTAATCAAATCATACGAAAATCAAATGAGTCACTCACTCAGTCACCTGCAAATTGTTAAATATTTATGTTACTGTGTATGGTTGACGTGAATGAAGGCAGATTGAAAGTAACATTGGCTCAGTGTGGGTACACAGCACTATTGTTACACTGATATGTATATGATGACTGTTAATGAATATATTAATGACTGATTGACTGTGAATGAATAAATGAATGAATATGAATGAATAAATGAATGGCTGTGAATAAATAAATTAATCAACGTGAATAAATAATTTCATGACTGTGAGTGAGTAAAATGATTGACTGTGAATGAATGGATGAATGAAAAACTGGGAATGAATAAATGGTTGACTGTGACTGAATAAACAAATGACTGTGAATGAATAAATGACTGTGAATGAATAAATGAATGACTGTCATGAATAAATGAATAACTGCAAATGAATAAATGAATGACTATGAATGAAAAATGAATGAATGACTGGGAATAAAGTGATTGAATGGGAATAAATGAAAAAATTATTCAGACAGTCTGTGAATGAATGAATGAATGAATGAATGAAATACTTTGAATGAATGAAGAAATGAATGACTGAATGAATAAATGAATGAATGTGATTGAATGAATGAATGAATAACAGGGAATGAATAAATGAATGACTGTGAATAAGGAAAGTGATTGACTCTGAATTAATTCATAAATGACTGGGAATGAATAAATGAATGACTGGCAATGAATACAGTGATTGACTGGGAATGAATGAATAAATTATTCAGACAGTCTGTGAAGGAATGAATATATGAAATACTTTGAATGGATGAATGAATAAATGAATAATTGGATGAATAAATCAAATAAAATGGATGGATAAGAGTGATAGATGGTGAAATGAGAATGAATGAACCACAGGATGAATTGATGATAATGAATCGATGAATAGATAGAAATGATGAATGAGGATGAATGAGTAAATGAGAATAAATATGATGTATGAATGAGAGTGAATGGGTGAATGATAAATGAGAATGAATGAAGGGATAGATGAATGATTGAGAGTGAATGAATGATGAATGAATTGATGGATGGCATGGATCGATGGATGAATTTATGAAAAAAATTAGAAATGAATGAATGGATGGATGAGAATGAATGAATGAGAATGAGTTCAAATAAGTAAAATGATTGACTGAATGAATGAATCAATGATTGAATGAATAAATGAATGACTGGGAATGAATAAAGTGACTGACTGGGAATAAATGAATAAATTCTTTAGATGGTCTGTGAATATATGAATAAATGAAATACTTTGAATATATGAATAAATGAATTATTGTGAATGAATAAATGCATGATTATGAATGAATTAATGAGTGACTGACTGGGAATGAAAAAATGAATGACTGTGAATAAGGAAAATGGTGGATTTATAGATGAATTTATGAAAAAAATAATGGATTAATGAATGGATGGATAAGAATAAATGAAAGAGAATGAATGAATGGATGAATGATAGCAGCAGCCCATAACTAGGAGAGTCCATGATGCACCAGGTTCGCTCACAGTGTTTTCATGATCATGCCTATTTTTAGAACAAGGTCCATACTTCTGGTTTTTTAGCGGCTAGCGCCAATGCGCGTAAATGCTCAAAAACAGTTCAATAATCCTTTCTCCTTCCATTCCTGAATTTACTTTTGGAATATCCTATCCCATGATCCTACATGAAGTGAAAATAAACTTTGACCTCTTTGACTACAGAATAAATGGATGACTGAATGAATAAATGAATGACTGAATGAATAAATGAATGACTGAATGAATGAATAAATGAATGACTGTTAATGAACAAATGAATGACTATAAATGAATAAATAAATGGCTGTGAATGAATGAATAAATGATTGTCAATGAATAAATGAACAACTGTAAATGAATAAATGAATGACTGTGAAGGGATTTATAAAAGAAGCACAAATTTAGAACAAGATTGCAACAAAGATGAAGGTAAAATTGCAAAGGTGATGTTAACAATAGGCCTTACTTACTTTTTCAGATGCAGAATTGTTTTCAAAGAACCTCAAGAAAGCAGTGCAGAATACAATTCAAAATGAAGATTTTTTCATCTCTTCCCTGTTGGAAAGTTTGAAGTTTGAGGATGTCTTCACCAATTTAATCATGTATCATGGTTCCAAAAAACAATCAAAATCCAGTCAGAAAGATCTGTTTGCTTATAAGACGGAAATCCAAAGCATTCAAGATGTCTTTGTTGATAAATCAAAGAAACAATGCTTTAAGTCAATTATAATGGAGGGGAATCCTGGTCAAGGAAAGACTGTTTTCTGTAGAAAACTGCTCCAGCAATGGTCTCAAGACCAGATATTTAACAGAGAAGAAAGTGCTCACAATCCTGACTTCAAGTTTGCCTTTTTAATACCATTCAGACAGTTAAATATGCTGAATGAAAGGGAGATGAATGTTGGTGAACTACTCAGTTATTTTTCTGTGTTAGACGAGAAGATTAGTGACTCTGTAATAAAGTACATTATTCAACACCCAGAGCAGTTGCTTATCATTATGGATGGCTATGACGAATATGAAGGCCAAGAACGCCAAAAACTGCACAAACAGTATTTTGAGAGCAAATTTCCTGATAAACTTGATGTAAAAATGCCTGTTGCTGCTCTGGTAAGCAAATTAGTGAAAAATAAAATATTACCCAAGGCTGTTGTCATGGTTACTTCAAGACCAACTGAAGCTTCAGAGATAAAAAATCTCCATTTTGATTGCCAAGTGGAAATCGCTGGGTTTTCAGAACAAGAAGTCGTCAATTATGTTAAAAAATATTTTAGTTCCAACCAGGAAATGCAAGCCAAAGCACTTAGCACCATCCAAGAAAACAATGATTACATTTCTTTTGCTCGAGTACCATTAATGTGTGCACTGATGTGTGTGTACATGGAACACAACATATCAAAATCAAGTGAAGGATTTCCTGAAACATTAACAGCATTTTACACTGAACTTATTCAGTGTATAGAGATAAACTACAATAAAGCCATTCAGAAAGATCATTTAGATAAAGAAACCGCTTCGTTAGTTGTAGAGAAAATAAAGGAAAACATGGCCGAGTTGGCCGCCAAGTCACTTGTAAAAGGTAAATATAGTTTTAACGACGAAGACTTAGAAAATATTGCACTTTCTAAAACAGAATTAACTTACCTTAAATCCAGTAGTTTGCTTTTTCACGAAGCTAGCACTAGGAAGTCTGCATTATCCCCAGAAACTATCCATCAATATAGTTTCAGTCACACGAGTATTCAGGAGTACTTTGCTGCTCGGTATTTTGTAAATATGAATGAAATACCAGCACAAAGTACTCTTAGTAATTTAACTCTAAGATTTATGGCTGGTCAGGGGAATGCAGACAAACAATTAATGTATAAACTACTGCAATATATCATAGAAAAAGAGAAGGATAGACGTGGACAAAGTGAAGCATCGTTAACTTGTTTGTACGAGTTTGATGACAAAGAATTAACAAAAAAAGTTGTACAGGAAAACAAACACTATAGATACTGGGATAGTGAGGGAAGGATTTATTTATATAATATAGACTATAAAGTATTAGTTATGTATATAGATGTAGTTAGTGAATTAAATGAACAACATTTACTTTCATCTTCACCTTTTCCTCACTTCTTGTACATTTATCGTTCACCTTTAACACTTCACAGCACTAAATCACTTTTTGTGTCTTTAACTAACACATGTACCACGATAACTGAACTGAGACTGTGGCGGTGTAATGTAGATGATAAATGTGTAGAGTGTGTGTGTACATATTTACCGCACACTAAACTAACCGAGCTAGACCTGCGTGTTAATAAAATAACTGATAATGGTGTGCAGCACTTGGTGTATTGTAATCATAAGCTAGAGAGGCTATGGCTGGGTAGTAATAAAATAACTGATAAAGAACATGTACGTGAATTGTTTAAAGTTAAACATCCTCATCTTCAGTTGGTCATATGGTACTAAACTAAATCACTTGTAAATAACCACTTTTCATCTTTATTCTCCAATAATTCCTCATTTACAAATGTTGTTCAATATCAATATTTAAATAAATAGAAATTTCTATAAGGTATTGTACAGTTTGAAGATATTTAGTTGTTTAGAGATGTCAAAATATTCAGTGTTTTGTACAAATAAAATTCATGTTTTTACTCACACAAATTGTCTTCAATTGTCTGAATAAAAATCTTTTTTTTTCTTGTTCAAATTCAAAGATTGAAAGAAATTGTTAAGTATTGATTATTTATCTCAAGTTTTCCATTCATGAAATAATTTTTGGTTTTGGTTTTCTGTTGTTTTTAGTCAATAAAATGTGAAGAAAAACAAGTTTTGTGGTTTGGTTGCTGCGCACTGTTCACATGAAATGCGCGCTCGAGAAAATTGTGGAAAAATCCTTCTTTTACTGACTTCAAACTATCTTATCTTTATCTAGATACATAAAACTAAAAGTGTTTCATGTTTCTGAATAAAAATAGGATAGTTTGAAGTCAGTAAAAGTTGTTTTTTAGAAATTTGAAGAGTGCGGTTGCCGTGCAAATAGTCACCGCAATTTTCATCCTTTCTTAAAATCACTGATTTGTTGAAATAAGAATTAGAAAAGACTGGAAAAGAAATTCCTCTGATCTAAATGTCATTCATATTACAACTCTATGAAGTTTTAGTCTTTTTAGAGCAGTAATAATTTAGCTAACCTTGGCAGTTGATCGCTGTGTCAACCTCCACTCTGAAAGAAAGACCAAAAACACATTTAGAACTCGTTTTTAGGACAAAAACACTGAAAAATTACAAAGATTGACTTACTATGAGGTGGAGATATTGGTTGTAATTTCTCTGTGTACTTGAGAGCATAAATTGATGTCAAAACACTCCATAAAACAAGCAAATAAACGGAGCCAACTTTGAACGACTTGCAAGTAAAAGAACTGAAAAAAAATCTTGACAAGACACGTGAAAAGGCGGGAAAATACTCAACTCTGATTGGTTTACAGAGAGGGACTTTGGGTGCATGGGTGGGGAGGGTAAGAAGAAAAGGGACGGTAAAAAAACTAAGCACTCTGAAAAACTGCGAAGCAGTAGAGCTAAGTATAATAGAAGTATAACAGGAACACGGTTTCATTAGGAAAATGAAGTGAAAGTAATAGTCCTTCAGTAGAGTTAATTGGATGGGTCGCTCCTGGGCTATTCTACACAGGGATCCCAGTTTGCTTAAAGATCTTGTGTTTCTTGAAATTCCTTGATCACTTACACAGAACTACAAAATATAAACCAATATCGAAGGGTGACTGCTGAAGACTCTACCGTGTCTTGACGTCGCACGGCGAGTTAGCACTAGCCCAGGGTTAAGTCTAAAGAAAACCTTTTACCCCTGGATTGGTGCTACCCCGACCAACGAACACCACAGGTAGCCCAAGCTCACTATTAGTGGCTATTTATAAGAGAATGTATGGCACTCAATAGAGTGATTTCACATAACAAGCTATCAAATGCTAATGAGTTTTATCATATGCTAATAAGCACCACGCGCGCGTATATGCATCGCTGAACACAGAATAAGCTCTTTGTAAAGAAGTTTGGTTGAATTTATTACAGAAGTTTACAGCAAACATGAAAACTTCTTATAACTAACAGAACATTTTTATTGAAGTACTCAAGTAAATACTAGTAATACTGATTTATTTTCTGAGCTATTTGCTTTTCTACATTCCCACGGCATTTCGACTTCGCGGATACCGCGGATACCACGGATAACACGGATACCACGGATAACACGGATACCTTTTTAAAAATCAATATAGTACCAAAAATTACCTTCGATCTCTCTTACAAGTGCTTGTAAGTTTTCAGGATATACCTTTTTTAGGGCGAACGAGCTGAAATTCACACCGCAATCAGTATTCAGCAAAATATCAGAATACATGTCCTGAAATAATGTCGTAATAACCTGAAGGGTTACCGTTGTCATTTGAAGTTGTTTCTTCATTTGTTGTCTCTTTAGCTTCCTTGTACTATCAAGAGTTGTTTTCTGAAAGAATAAATCACCAACTTGACTTTTGTGGCGCCATGTTTGAACACAGGAAGCCCAACACAAGCCAGGTGCCAGTAATATGTCGTAATAGCGCTATCCATCGGATAATTCCTTATCCATCGGATAAAATCTTTTTATCCGGCGGATAATTTAATCCAGGCATTTTGCAACCGACTTCAGATAAAATTAACGAACACAGCAAGTTTGATTTCCTTTATGTTTAAGGAGTTTCAGTTAACGTAATTAATACAAGTTGATCAGTAAGGGTAGCGGCTGTGATGGTACGTTGTGGTGAAAATCTGTCAAATACTCTAAAAATCCCAAGGCGTGAAAACGTTTTAGACCCTAAAAAATTATAAGCATAAACCCAAGACCCTTAAAATACCCTCAAAACCGCACTACTTCTAATCTGATTATCTGGCATTTTTAAGAAGTGAGGGAATAGGAAAAAGGAGAGAGTCCCTTCCTCCTTTCCTTTCCCTAGAAAAAGGGTTAGGATACTCAGGCTAAACTATTTTTAAAGCGTCATCGTTTATATATTACCTACCGAAATATACTAACAACATTTTATCTACTCTGGATGATTTTAATAAAGGCAGGAGTAACCCCCCCCAAAAAAAATCTTGCTCGTTTTGTTTTTGCACCTCTGAAAAATACCAAACAAACAAACAAAATAAACAACTAAATCCGCCTCTAATAACAACTCAAGCCGGAAAGTGCTTAACTCTTGCAATTAGCCAGATAAGCATGAGACGCAATTTATAAAAAGGCTTCAAGGAACGTAAATAAGGAAGTGTTACGGTTGCGGTAAAACAATCAGAACACCACCAGCAGTTCCCCCAGTTCCTTTTGACGTTGTATTGGCTGCTAAAGTTAGATATTCTTCACCTCATCCAAAGACGGGTGCTACAGTTATCAAAAGGGACTGGAAGCACTTCCATTTCAGGAAAAGTTGCGTCACCGACTACATTCGCGATTTAGGAATCCATGTTTGCAGCTTAGTCAAACCTAAGCTAACAAAAAGACATTGGGACTACTTAAAGAAAGTGTTTGGGGTTTAGTAGTGGCGATTTTATCAATCACTGCAGCAGCCTTGCTGCCGGTAAGATAGTTTATACTGATGTTTACATACTTTGTTCAGTTAAGCAGACCTCAGCGCGTTCTCCTTTTGTTGGTTTAGGTTTGGTCAGTTAAAACCACGTTTATACATGCATTTTATTGGCTAACTTCATATTAACTTTTGAATGAAGGCGTAGAATTCTATTCAGTAGTACAGTACAGCTATGGGTGTCCTTGATTCCAGATCCTTGACTGCCGGATACTTGTCAGTAACACACGGAGAGCCAAAATGGAGTGAAGTATTTTTTCATCTAAGAACTTAGTAAACTTAATAATGTTTGTGGATGGGATCAAGTGCTAGTGGCTCTACCTACTGACATAGTATATATTTATATTAGATATTCGTCGTTAACTTTACACTAAACTGTTGTTAAACTTTAACAAAATAGAGACAAAGTTTAAAAGTAAAAGACTGTTATCCCTCATATTGTAACATCTCTGACTTGTTTGTCAACCTTAGTGTTAATCCATAATGCACGGCACGGTTACGGAATTTCGAATGTTTTAATAGACATTACGGTACTGAAAACAGGCGAGACTAAGAAATGCAAAACACATCTTTCTGTCTCGTAAGAACCTAATACTCAACTAATATCCTCAGCTATACAATAGACGACTTTCAAAAATGACGGCCTAGTACATGAGAACGAGGCCACAAAGGCCTTGATACCTGAAAATAAGCGTGGCGACACTTCTACTGATATCAAATACGATGTGTTCCTGTTCCTTTTGAAATATCTATTTTCTGTGCATTTTACAGGATGTACTTAGACTCATTTGATGCCATAATGATTTTAGAGGCCTTCCTGGCCTCGTTCTCGTGAACAATGAGCCCGCCATTTTTGAAAGTCGTCTATGGCTCTAGCCACATGCATGCATGCACATATATATTATGCGCCTATCTTTTTAAGGTATTCTCAGAGTTATTCTATCAGGTTTTGTGTTGGGCTTCCTGTATTCAAACATGGCGCCACAATAGCATTATCGAGTCAAGGTGGCGATTTCAGTATTCTTTCAGAAAACAACTCTTGATAGTACAAGGAAGCTAAAGAGACAACAAATGAAGAAACAACTTCAAATGACAACGGTAACCCTTCAGGTTATTACGACATTATTTCAGGACATTGTATTCTGGTATTTTGCTGAATACTGATTGCCTGCGGTGTGAATTTCAGCAGTCGTTCGCCCTAAAAAAGGTATATCCTGAAAACTTACAAGCACTTGTAAGAGAGATCGAAGGTAATTTTTGGTACTATATTGATTTTTAAAAAGGTATCCGTGTTATCCGTGGTATCCGTGGTATCCGCGAAGTCGAAATGCCGACATTCCCAAGCAAATTGTTGACTCTGTCAAGAGTGTCCATTGCTTTAACGCACATGTTCTTGTGAACCTCATGAGTCTCTCTAACGACATCTTGGTTTGTCTTTCTTCTCTTAGTTGACTTGTTTTTGATCACTGGAGAATTGTCATCACTGTCGGAGGAGCTGGTGGTGTCGTATTCAAAATCTTGCTCTACTGAGTTTCGCCCTCAATTTTCGTTGTGCGGGTGTTTCTTTTTCAGCATATTTCATGTACTGCTTCTTTACATTACTTTCCGTCGAAGAAGTTGAAGGTGTGACTGGTTCCTTTATGGCTTTCCTGACGATGGTTTTCATGCGATTCATGACTCTCTCTTGGGATGATTCAAAGTATACAGTAATAACTCTGTCTGGCAACCCAGTGGAAATTATGCACTCTTTAGCGTAACGAAGAACATCCTTCCAATCTTTACTTGTACAATTATTATAACATTCTACTATAAATTGCCTCTCTTTGTCACAAACGTTGACTCTTGGAATTTTTGCTTCACCTATTTACGAACAACAAACTTTTAAGATACATTTTGCACTTGTTAACTAAAATGTTAAATTGCAGTTGTCGGATATATTTGCACATTTATATAGATACCTTTGGTACTTGTACTGTCACTGTACTCGTGTTTTGGTCCTCTGTTGATGATAAACTCATATTATTACTCTGCATGGTCTTTGTTAGATCACGGAACAACTCTACACTTGCCTACACTGTGCGTTTTGACTTGATTTTGGTAAAAGCATGCGTGCATGTGAAAAACTTGTGCACGAGAAAATGTAACACGCATTATAATCTGTAGCACGAGCATTGATTAACACTGTTCGTTTTAGCATTTGAGTTAATAACAGTATGGATCTGATTCAGATACAAACTGTCTTGTTAACTATTTTAGCTATTCTTTTGTTAATTGTGGCTTTTCAGCCTCCATTACTTCATCAGGTGTTTCATTTATATCAGCGTTTGCTCCCTAATTTCCACGGGCATCGTTATAATGGACGGGATGTCTATTCTCTAATCGTTGGACATCAATGGCTATTCTGGAGAAATACTGGAGAAACATCTGAATCTTTTCTTAATTTGGTAAATGACTTGACCCCAGCACTGGCTCGTTTGAATGTTCATGGTCAACCTAGACAGCGACAAAGGCTACAAAAGTTAAACTTAACAAATCAGATATTGCTGACGCTGATTTGGTTGAGGAAATACCCTCACATTGACACCCTGGCATTGCTCTTTGACATTGATCTAGCCTCATGATCGTTGCAACGATCAGAATCGTATACAAAATCCTTCCAGAAATGTGGAGATACTTCCAAAACCAAATCCGGTGGCTCAATAACCAAGAATGGGCGAATCTAATGGGAAATTGGCCAGAGTTTCCAAATGCTGTGGGCTGCATTGATTCAACACCCCATGAGATTTATCGGCCTCTAATAGAACCTCAACGACCATTCTACAGTGGGCACAGGCACTATCATTGTTTAAATACACAGCTTATTATTGATAACGAAATGCATTTGCGTTTCGTCCAAGCTGGGTTTTTACTCATGATGCTATGTCATACCGCCTCATGACCCCCGTTGGACATGGAAGACAATTAAGTCTACCTCAAGGAGCTAAACTTCTTGGAGACAGAGGATACTCAGATGATATTTCTCTTCTAACACCAGTGCGAGCAGGACAGATGCATCTTTTGAATAACGGAGGGAGAAGGCGAGCACGACACTTTAACCGTTGTTTGTCAAGCAGACGCATAAAGGTTGAACATGTGTTTAAAGAGATGAAAACATATGAAGCTATTGGAAACATTTGGAGACATCCTAGATGGTTATTACCGGTTTGCGTGGAGCTAGTAGCTTTCCTGTCAGAAAGACGTGTGCGACTTTTTCAAAACATTTAAACGTACTGATATACTTATAAGTATATTTTACTGCAACAAAATGATGCTATTTGAACAATTCTCAATATTCGTTTTTGCAATTGTGTATGTCTTCAAATTATCAATTTGCAAAATGTACAATCGCTCATAAAAAACTTTTGTATTTTCTCTGAGCTAGCAAAATATTTTCCGTTAGTTATAAGAAGTTTTCATGTTTGCTGTAAACTTCTGTAATAAATTCAACCAAACTTCTTTACAAAGTAGCTTATTCTGTGTTCAGCGATGCATATACGCGCGCGTGGTGCTTATTAGCATATGATAAAATCATTAGCATTTGATAGCTTGTTATGTGAAATCACTCTAATATCACTCAAAATTTCTGTCTTAATTTTAATAAAATTCCACGAGACTTCTAGAGTGTGTTGTTCATGCTTTCTTCTAACCTCTGAATGAGTTTCAGTGAAATTCGTCGATTTTAACTGCTCGCCCTTGAGTGGCTTAGGGTGAGCAGTTAAAATCGATGAATTTCACTGAAACTCATTCAGAGGTTAGCAATAACAACACACTCTAGAAGTCTCGTGGAATTTTATTAAAATTAAGACAGAAATTTTGAGTGATATTGAGTGCCATACATTCTCTTATAAATAGCCATTAATAGTGAGCTTGGGCTACCTGTGCGAACACCTGGGCCCTGGCCATTTGCCTGTACCGACACTCCCTTTTGTAGCTAACAGAACTAACAGCTTTCATTGGGACGATCATGTTAAGGTGGGGTTAGCACTAGTCCAGGGTTAAGTTTAAAGAAAACCCTTTACCCCTGGATACGTGCTACCCCACCAACGAACACCTGGGCCCTGACCATTTGCCTGTACCGACACTGATTGACCAGATGAAGAACGCTGGTGTCTTGATGGAGTATAACGAGAGACCATGTCGGAAATATATATAGGGGGGAGACAAGTCGTGAAGTGATTTGAAAGTAATTATAAATAATGGTCTTGAACTTGATACGGTCAGCTACAGGAAGCCAATGTAGTTTGATAGTCCTCTTCACAGTTCCCTGCGCCATCTTGGATACCTTTTTTAACACCTAGAACAATTGTTGCGTGCATTGATAGATACCTTTTTTAACAAAAGTTTTTAAAAAAAGTATCTATCATTGCACGCTCACCATTCATCTCCCTTCGATGCAAAGGCACGGCTACCTTTCAAGATGGTGCAGGGAACTGCGAAGGGGACTATTAGCTATAGGATGGGAGAAATGTGATCATACTTGTGAGAGTATGCATGCTATCAGACATGCGGCAAAAGTACAGTAGTAAAGCAAAAAGGTGTAATAGAAATAACTTGTGGAATGGGAATTTATGATGAAGCCCCATACACGTTTGATATTAGAATATATTTTGGGAAATATTGTGAGTTTATTATTATTATTATCGTGTTATCTGGGTCTTGTTGGAATGCTGGTATAGTCACTTTGAGAGCAAGCCACACCAAGTAGCATCAGGTCTCAAAGACTTTTCTTATTATCCTTGCTGTTCCCAGTAAACTGGTTTTCTGCAACAACCCTATATTACTACACACATTTAGTTCTTTCATCCAGTTCTTCAAATCACTACTCTCCACTCCTAAAGCACCAATAACAATCGGGTACCACTCTAACTTCCTGTAGATTCCACAGTTTCTTGATCTGTGGCTATTAGACCCAGGGGGGGCACTTGTTCCGGATCTGATGGGGACGTGCCGGCGAGCCTCCTCAAACCTGACCCTGTTTAAGACACCTAAATTCTCGAAAACGATACCCTATATAAGACAAGAGGGCATTTTAGGGACCCTATTTAGGTGTCATATGTCATACGTTGTCCACGTGTTATCTAGTCTGGACTCCAGTGAAATTATAGGGGAATTATAGTCATAACTCATGCAAGAAACTGCAGAATAATCAAGTATTGTCAAAAAGGAAAAAAAGTTGGCCTCGAATATTACACTATTTGAAAAAAATTGACCCTGTTTAAGACAATTTATCGTAAAATCTATACCCTGTCTAAGACCGCAGAAGCTAAAATCACGACCCTGACGGGCGGCACGTCCCCGTATAGTAAATATATGCGAGTGCCCCCCCCCCCGGGCTATTAGAGCACATATACACCTTATTCCAAAATGGCGACAGCAGTGACAATCAGTAGAGTAAAACAAAATCAAAACATCAAATATCAAGGCTTATTTCTATGTAGGGTAAAGAAAAACACAGACAAGACAAAATTAGCGACAGATTTCCTACAGATAAACTTTAACATGAATTGTGGACCTCAATGCCTTGCTTTCATGCTCTCTGCTGTCACTAGTGTCTGCCATTTTGGAATTAGGTGTATTCACAAATGGAAATACCTGTATATACACATGCAAAAATGGAATCTATTAGCATATACATAAACATTCAAATTAACTTATTCCAGAATACATCCAGTCCACTATAACCATCTACTCCACATTTATACCCTGCAAGCTTACAGCCTAACACCAAGGCATCTTGTAGTGTCTTTCCATCATAAAGACTCTTAATAAGCCCTGCAATAAAAGTGTCGCCTGCACCTAGAGTATCTTTAACTGTGTCGGGGGGGTATGCGTCACTATGAACCAGCACTTTGTCTGGTCCCATGGCATCAGCCCCATGCGAACCCCATGGACAGACCAGTATACCTCCAGGCTTAACTTTATCATACAGCCCTTGTACGGCAGAACTAGCTGAATTATAACCTAGAAATCCTGCTAAATCTTTACTGATTATCACCAAATCAGCACTAGGTAACAATTCTACCGATTTTTCATGCATTTTTTCTAATTCAATTGAGATTTTAATTTTATCAGAAGGCTTTTCTGTCAGGTTAAATGAGTCTACCATAGCTATCATTTGTAAGGTCTCATCAAAGTTTCTCCTGACTTCATAATGAATCCATTTGTAATGTCCCAAGTTGAGATTTTTGAAGTCTTGACTGCATACTTCTGGAAATTGTGATGGTCTATAATGGACAATTGTTCTACTTCCAGTAGCGAGACTATTCGTTACACAGGATGTGGGAAACCCAAGACCTTTGTGGACTTTACAATTATCTGTCAAAACACCACGTGATTTGAGTGTATTGACAGCGAATTCAGCCCCATGACCATCAGTCAATGATCCCAAAAACTCGACGTCCATCAGTCCAAGTTGAGTCAGTATGTCAGCTTGATTTGCTGCATTTCCACCGCGCTGCCAGCGTTGTTCTAAAGCACGTACATCTTGATCTTCTTGTGGGAAATGATTACAGACACTTACAATGTCTAGACAAACTAACCCAACACAAAGAAAACGCTTCCTTCCGAGGGCTGCGTCAACATCCTTTCTTTCCTTTTCGGTAGCCATTATTACACAGGAATCCCAAGCAATGAAGTTGAAGGTATAGATTTACATGATTTCCGTTTCCGGAATTAGTTGTACTTCCGCCAACTACTAAGAAGAGCAAGTTGGCCTTGCCTGGAACCAGGGGTTACTTTTCTAGTCATATCTCTGCTCTTAGCAAAGTGCAATCACGCCTTTTCTTGAAAAGAAAGTTCCACGAAGCAAGTTTCATTTTTCACCGTGGGAAGTCAGATTTGGTCACTGAAACTTCCGGTTATCATAATAATCTTACGCTTTGTTTACACAGGGTTCCCGTACGTGATTCGATTAAGGACAAAACTAAAACACCTCTCCATCGGTGTGCTTTTGAACGGAACCCTGAATTTATTGCTGTATCAAGGAAAAATCATAGAGAAACACCTAAAATATGGAGGTAGCTTTTGATACAATCTACCTGCTGGTTCTTTTGGGAGGGGAGGGGAAGGGTGGAGAGGCAACGAAGGGAAGCTTCTCCCTTTTTCCTTTCCAGAAATGTACTTATCAGCGACCCATTACTGGAAACATCCATTTACAGTCAATTTTACAATAGCAAAAGTTCATGTAAAAATTTGTGACGAATACAGTATAAAGAGGCAATAATAACAAAAAATCTAGTGTCATTTGATTATGCTCCAGTTGAGTGTCGAGGGTCGCAACGTTCCCCGGGTAGCGCGAGCATCACCAAGCAACATTGACGCGGGGGGAGGGGGGGGGGGGACAAAAGTCGGATGACGTGCGCTGCTGCATTACAGTAATTTATCATGCTCCTAGCCTGTGTACAGCCGTTTCCCACCCCTCCCCCTCTACGGGGAAAAACGTTTTTCCCCGTAGAGGGGGAGGGGTGGGAAACGGCTGTACACAGGCTATCATGCTCCATGCATGGCTGTGTCAAAGTAAAAAGGGACCGGATGGTACTGAAGTTTAAGTATTAGTAAGACCGGCATAATATCCGATATATAAAAGGTTCAAAGGTTCAAAGGTAGTATAATTTAATGTTTACAAAAATACTAATTAATAAGTTGAGGGCGCAAAAAAATACAACCCACAAGGGTTAAGTGAGCTTTTTGCACCAAATAGTTTGAGCTATCTAAACATGGAAGGAGGGCAGAGAGATATAAGCTATTTACGACAATATATTGTCGGGACCAGTTGGACCATTTTGAAACCCTGAATACGGAAGAAGACTGCGGAGAAAGGCAAACCTAACACGTCAAGAACTTACGTATGCAAGCAGCGTCTGTGCCTTAGACTCATAACCATTGCTACGTAACTAAACTGTAATTGGTACGTAACTTAATCGTAATGAATTCTGGGAAACTCCGGGAAGGTCCATTGGGTTATAGCCTGCGTAGCGGCCCTAAAGAGAGGGGGAAAGGAGAGGGAGGGGAGAGGGAGGGGACCCAGTCCCTTCCCCTCCCCTTTCCCCTCCCCTTCCCTTTCCCTTCCCTTTAGGGCCGCTACGCAGGCTAATTGGGTTATTTTTAGAAACCGGATGTAGCTTAATTTTCTTCTTACCCTACTCCCATGCGTCAAAAATTGGTTGCTCTCTTGAATTGATATATTTTCCATTGCGTAAAAATGATTTAAATTTGTTAATTTTCCGTTTTATCAAAATGCGAACGAGTACTCCTACAGAGCGATAGACGAAAAGTCAACTGCACCGCTTTCTAAAAATAGTCCAATCGGGAATTCACATGGCGCGCGAGATAATTTAGAAGTTGATCTCTCTTATTTTATGCCCTCTTGTTTATGCTTACTAGCGACATAAGCTTAAGAATATTAAAGACCTTCCTTCCTGCTTGTGCTTATGTCGGTATTTTTCTCAGTGAGACGCCATATGCTTTCATCGCTAGTGAGGACCAGGCCTAAGGAAAACGACACTGCAAATAACGTGCATATTCGCACAAAATCAATAGTCTTGGTTCTCTGCCGAACAGCGCGCGGTTAAACGGAAACACAGAGCCGTGCAGTTACTGATTCCCTGCGATTTTCTGTGACAGGCTGAAATGGTTTTCTATAATGAGGTTATCTTGGGTTGCATGTGACGTCACGGCAGCCATCTTGGATGAACTTCAACAAAAGATTTCTCATTAGCGTCACTCGTTTGTTCATCCAACATGGCTACTGCTCTATTGTCTTCTGGATTCCCAAAGCAATGGATGAAACCCAGCAATATGTATTTGGTGCTTGATTGCTAAATTTTCAGTCTAGCTGGAGATTCTTAATCCTGAGTTTCTTTTATGTGGGTTTGTACTGTTTTGTATCAGGAAATTCCCACATTTGCTCAACGAGGCCACATGAGCGGCACAGAGTTAGTTTTAGGACGAACGATTTCAATCCACTGTATTATCATCATCATCATCATCATCACCAGGAGACCACATGGACTCTTTTCATCACCCTAACTCTAGTTCGTTAAGCCACAAGTCATAACTAGTTCAACAAGCCAGCCCTGGTATTGCGCAAGCCTTGCAGGTGACAATCTTTTGTTTTTGACCTGCAGGCATTGTTCTAGTTGATTAAAACCTTGTCACAAAACGAGAAATAATTCTATCATTGATATTACCAGCGCATATCGATCCAGGAATCAATCTCAAACTATGTTAGTGAAAACTACTCGAAAGTAAACTTCTTTTGCATCAATTATCGACACTTTTGTGTCAGCATCGCGGGGAGCTGTTTGATCGTCAATCTATAGTAAAAACAAATTAGTTTTGTAAGGTCTAATTCCTAGAAGACTTTCACATGTGTTACCGTAGATATCCTAACGAACATCGCGTTTTACTTGTTCAAGAGGTACGTTGACGCGTTTTAAGAGACCCGCAAGTCGTTACCAAGGTCTTTTTTGCAAATTCCTTGTCCCAGTACTACCTGCAAGTTGTGGCAATAAAAATGTTGGTCAATTACTGAAGCGTTCTTCTCATGGTGCAAATGTCATAAAGCGTCCGGTGGCTTAGCTGTTGGAGCAGGGTAAACGCCCGACCGGTACCTAAGGCTTACGCATCAATGACCTTGGACAAAAACCTTGGAGCTGAACACTTTTGCTTGAGCAAACTCGAGTCTTTGTTGCGTTGATTGATATCAACTTCAAGCCTTTGAAATTGTTTTATTGGTGTACCAAAAACGTATTTTTTGTTGAAAGTGGACTTGCTTGGACATAGCTGGTATATCAAACGTGTTTGTGGAAAGCACAGCTAACGCCGGTAAGCCTTTTCTTATTTCTTTTACTTAGCGAATTGTTTTATATGACGCACACTCTAGCTAATTAATGAAGGCTATTAAGCTAAATTTTCTATTCGAAAGGGTACATGAAAATCATAAACTATTTTCCTCTTATTTCTTGCTATGAATTGGAATTCACCGATTACCTGAATCAGCTTGCACTTGATAGACAATCCCTGTATCAACAAATGGCATCGAAAATGGCAGCTAAACTCACAAGATCCCAGAGGATTTTGTTTGTATTTCGAAACCATCCAAAGAACGAGTAACCAAGGTTGTACAACAATTCATTTAGAAAGTTTTCCGGTGCAAGATAATTAATTTGTTTGCTCGCTTGATTGCGGAATTCATCATCGCGAATCACCTGAATACCAAACTTCGAGAAAAATAATTCATTTTGTTAGCTATGATAAATTCTCCGCAAAATATACTAATTTAAAATTGAGAGCTCTATATTCACGTTAACATAGTTTTCGACGCTAAAAACTTGCCTTTGGGAGCTTTATTTCTGAGGTAGAAGAAACTAGGAAGACAGAGTTGTTGATGAAAGAAAACCCGCTATTTTAGCAAATCCACTCTGGTTACGCAAACCCCTTTCCGACGCCTGTTATTATGACAAGGTCAAAAAGTGCGATCAAACAGAAACTGACTGGAAAGGTTTTTATTATAGTCTGCGGTTGGCAGTCAGTCAGAGTCAGGGTGGTCTTGCATTCAAGCTGTTCGTCAGTGAGTCCCTGGTCCTCAGGAACAATAAATGATTAATAGAAAAGTTCTTTATTACAACATCTTCAACAGCAGCTCGCTCCACTAAAGAACTTTGATATTGGGCCTTAAGGTAATTTGAATTGACTTTATTATGTCCAATGTACTGCGGTTTCCGGACTTGCTGCGATCGCCGATAGAGCTCACGAAAAAACTTAACGCGTCAACAAGCTGCTCATCTCTTACGAACACACAACTCAATCAAACCTGCGATCACTTGTAACACCTTCGTTGGTGGAAATTTTTTCAAGCAACTGACATATTTGCAACGTAAATGTTCCAATTTCGACTAACGGAATACTTTAAATTCGTGGCATGTCGTCCACGTGTAGCTCTAGGTGAAAACTTGATCAGACAGGTACCGGCTGCGTTCTCAAGCCAATTCCATAAACTGTTTCTCGAGTCCAGCTTTTTGTCTACGCATTTTCCCTCGAAACACTGAATACATTTGTATACCCTGGCTAACAATTGATAAACTAGTTTGCTATTTTGGTTCTCTTGGATGAGCAGCCTTAATTTTGAGTGTTTTAATAATTCACAAGAAGTTTGCAGTAACACCTGAGCTGTCCAAACTGGTATGTGCAACCATATTCACTTGCTTATCTTGTGAGATCATCAACATTCAAGTGAATGGCTTTGAATGCAATAAATTCGTCTATGACTTCACCAGGTCATCTAGACCCAAGACTTTGCGTATTTCAATTTGGTTTCTATGTTACGTGACATACAAGGGCGTTGTCATTATCGTCACGCCATGACTGCACGACACGACACGAATCATGATTACACGCTGTGAAACCAGCAAATTTTACATCAAGCTTACTGTGGACTGACGCCTGTTCATTGCGGATTATCAAAGTCCAAAACTCTTTTTTCTAACACAAGAACAAAAAGATTTCACGCAATCCCTTACTGCGCTGTTCATAGATTCTCGGTTTACAACTTAGTAATCCCATTTTCATGAGGATTTTTTATAATTTCTTTCATCCGTTGTGCCTCACAAGCTTGTTTACTAAACTGAACGAAGAAGTAAAATATTTACATTCAAGAGGCCATAATACTAAGAGAGCGAAACTCAGTATTGATGTCTGTGCGATGTTCGTGGCGTGACGAGACTAAGAGACTATGTTCGTATAATAGGGAGCTTAAGCAGGAGACGTTTTTGTCAACACGGACGTCACACGCGCGTTTTCGTTCATCCGTTCGCCGACATAGATGAGGTTGCTGTTCTTGGTAGAAGATGAAAAAGCCTTAACTGACCTTCTGCTTAACGAAAATGGACACATTTTCGTCGGATGAAGAAGAACGCACACTGAGGTGGCGTCCGCGTTGACAAAAACTTCTCCTGCTTAAGCTCCCTAATTGAGGCTATTTTTAGTAGTTTCGTCAACTCGCGCCCAAGGCTCATTTGATTTTTGACGTGCGCGCGGACGGGACCGGTCGCTTTCGGCATTTGAATTCTGTTGTCAGTTTAAAGAGCCTTGCACGCACGATGATGAAATTTCTAAAAATAGCCTAATTAGTCGCCACGAACATCGCATACTAGACATCAATATATAGGGCTTGTAAGTGTGATGTCACATTCCACCGTCCAAATCAAAATTTTTCTTCAATGGAGGTGCAAAGGCGCGTAAAGTTTGTAAAGTTTTTATTATTGTTTATTGTTGTTGTTTACGAATGTCATTAATCTACATTGTCAAAAGTACTAAATGTATTTAGGCGGCATATTGCTATGTTTTCACAGAGTATACCCATTTTAAAAACACAAAATAGACAACAAAAACAACTTAAAGCAACTGGAGCTAAAAGAAATCAAGTACAAAATGCACTAAGATTTGTTTCAATGTAAGAAAAAATGATTTCTTTGTTGAATAAAACTGAAAAACGCTAAAACGACGGATGATGTAATAGTAGTGTTTTTTTCAGTTGCTTGTAATTTTCTTCAAAAATGCTTTACAATCTTAAATTGACCATTAGTTTTGTATGCCATAATCTTCATTCTGTAAATAAAGCGTACTTTGTTCAAATATTTGAAGTTTGGTGAACTGTAGTCGGTTTCAAGCTCATCTTCGCTCATTTCTCACTGAGAAATGTTTGGACCCGGAAGTTTGGACCCGGAAGTGAAAAATCGTTCCAAAATCAACGGAAATACGTCATCACTTACAAGCGGCCAAACCTGAGTTTCGCTCTCTTACTATTATCCAGATGGTCTCTTGTTAAATTCTAATCATTTAAAAGTCACAGGGTGGGAAATCGATTCTTAGGCCTTGGAGCTCCATTCTCACCTCAAGTTATTGGTTTCATACTTCGCATGGTAATTCGTTGAAATGCCCTGACAGAAGTTGATATCAATGGAGAACTGAGGAATGTGTTCCATGGATTGATCTGAGCCTGTGCCAAGTAGTTAAGGTTACACTGTAACAATGTAATGGATATTGAAAAAAATTTGGAGAGCTAGAACGTAAAATGCGGTCAATGCACTTGAACTTGAACGTTTCATAGACTATGAATTCAGAATTCCACCAGAGCTCTTAATTATTCGCCACTCCTTCTCCTGTAAACAGGGTTTATTCAAACATCTATAAGTAATGTATAAAGAACGAAAGAGCGTGTTTTATCGGCTGATAAAGATTCGAGCCGAAGGCGAGAATCTTTAGCGCCGATAAAACACGCTCTTGAGTTCTTTATACAACTTATCAAACTCCTAGTATAATTCATATGTAAAATATCTTATAAAAAAGATATTTCTGAGAGGTTTTCTCGTTTTAAAATAGTGAAACAATGTTTCTTTGATGAGCTGCATTCATAAGATACAACGTGCAGATATTTAATTGCCTGTGGGAATTGTTTAAAGCTGAAAACCATTTCAAAATATAACTATCCAGGGAATTCAAACTTATTACTATTCACGATGATGCGAAAAGTTAGTTCAGTTTATCGACTGAGAGCAATAAGCTGTTCCCGAGAATAACGCTGGTATAAACGAAGGAAAATGAGGCGTTTCAGGAAACCTAAGTCTAAAGAAGAAGAGGCCAATTGTGTAGGCTCAAGTGTCCCAAAGAACACAAAATATGTAACAAAATGGGCAGTAACTCTGTTTTGCGACTGGCAAAAGGCCCGGAATAATAAAAAGGCAGAGTTTGAAGAAACTAGTTTCAATTTTGGCGACATTAAAACTCTGCAAGATTGCGACACAAATCTGGAGGAAATGGGAGCGCAGTCATTAAATTTCTGGATGATTAAATTTGTGCAAGAAGTTGCCAAAAAAGACGGCGACCTGTATCCACCGAAGACATTAAACAGCATTGTGTGTGGTATAAACCGATACCTGGAAGACAAGAACGACTACAACTTCATGGATAAGAGTGATAAAAGGTAAGTTTTCAATGTTAAATTAAAACAATATGAGTAAATCATACCGTAAGCTTTATATAAAGACTTTACCTTCTTATTCTAGATTTTCCTTGCTAAGAAAAGACATGGACGCCGAAATGAAAGAGTCCACAAAAAAAGGATTTGGCCTTAAGAACACAAAACCACATTAATTTATCTGATGATGATTTGATGTTTAATGAAGATGTGGCAGATGAAATATTAGCAGGCATAGATTACGAGAGTGCCACTACCAGTGTAACTCGGCCTACACCAAAAGTTAGTGAAGCTTGTACAGCTAGTCCACCTAAATTAGTGTTTAGTAACTGCACTTTCACCAATGTAACGTTTACTAATTCAAAATGATTGAACAGTTAAGTAATAACACAGATGTATTTATCTAGCTTAAAGGTAAAACTTGAAAATTAAAGACTATATGTTGCTTTGTCGTCTTGCATTTGATCTTGATAAAGCATTAATGAATAAAATATTAGTCCTTTATCGTAAATTGATAAAGGACTAATGTTTTATTCATTAATGCTTTATCAGCCCCGCACTCCCCTGAAAATATTCAATGCCGCCCCCGACTTTTAGAATGTTGCGCTTTTCTCTACTACTAAAAATGTCGTCACGTGGTCGTATAATAGCATATCATTGGCTTACAATCTTATGAATTATTAATGAGTTTGATAACGTCTGTTAAAATGAAAAAAATCTAGGCGTAGGGGAAATGAGTTACACGAAATTGACCCCTGAAGAAATAGCCAATCCTCGATGATTCAGCAAGTTTTAGTAAAAAAAGAACGTAAAAGAGCCTGTGATTTTCTGTGATGGCGGGTTTAACATAAAATGTATGTCTGGTTAATCAGTTTATTTTGGCTACTCTACGTTAATTCTTATATATTGGATGCTTAATTGCTCCATTTTCAGAGGGTCTCAATGGGGTGGTGGCTATTACGGGTAACGGTTAATATTTTGGCTTTTTTACGATTACGGTTAAAGTGGGTACGACTAACTTTTCATTACGGCTAACGGTTAGTTTTTTCCTATTATTACGGCTTACGGTTAAATTTTTGGCCCTTTTACGGCTAACGGGCCACTGAGACCCTCAGTTTCAGTCTGGCGGTTCTTAGGCCCAGTTCAGACGCCGAACTGTAGTTGCATTTTGTAGATGAGAAGTGCGGCTTCTGAACCAAATAAATTTGATAAATTTGATTCAAACTTAATTTTTCAATTTAATGCTTATAATCAAATCTGTCCAATACAATAGGTTCAGACGCTGCACTTCTCATTTACAAAATGCAACTATTAGATTCGACACGGCAAAAGTTCGACGTCTGCGTGAGCTTGGCCTTAATCGTCAGTTTTTGTCATGCGTGTTATCACTACACAGGAATCACTTGAGTTTTTCTGGAACGATCGACCTCTGGTCGCGACGCGTGATCAGAACGTCATGTGTGGTATGACTCTTTAAACTTTATATACTCCCGAATATCATCCTCATACTTTAGAGAAAAGTCATTTTGCAGTATATCATGTGTTCATTTTCTCCATATTAGAGCATAACTGAATATGCATCGGCACAGTGCTAAAAATCTAAAAATAGTGACAGCGTGCGCAAGTTTACGCCTACTGTTCCATATTGTATTGTATAAGTTTATATAGATATGGGCTACAGTAAAGATGCTGTCTCAGTTGAAAGTAACTGGCTGCAGAAATAGACAAAGAACCTTAATTTCCCACCAGTAGTTAACCACCAACAATACTAGCCAGTTACTAATAGTAGGGACCACCTGACTAACTGTGCTGGTAAGTCTTTTGTTTACTAATATCAATTCAAATTTGTGCTTTTTAACTGACTCTGGCTTCGTTTTGTAAGATATTTAACAAGTATTCCACGAAATCGAGTCGTACATGAGCTCATAGCCGACGAGGCGCGCCATGGACGACGAGATTGAGTGGAATCAAGAGAGCATAATACTAAGAGAGCGAAACTCAGTATTGATGTTTGTGCGATGTTCGTGGCGCCTAAGGCTATTTTTAGTAATTTCGCCATCGCTTAAACAATAGAATTCAAACGGTCCCGTCCGCGCGCACGTCAAAAAGCAAATTCTATTGGTTGAGGGCCTTGCGCGCGCGATGGCGAAGTTACTAAAAATAGCCTTAGCCGCCACGAACATCGCACAGACATCAATACAGAGCTTCGCTCTCTTAGTATTATGGTCTCTTGGTGGAATAATTGTTTTATTATATCCACTGGATTCTGAGAAAGAAAGTTGTGATTTTGAGGGTTAAAAAATTGCGCTTCGAATATTTCAAAATCTGTTTATACGAATTTCTCCAAAATTCATATGCTGCTAGCCAAAGTCCTAAATATTAACGCCTTGTATGTCGTTTTAAAGGTTTAAGTCAAAAAATGCGTAAAATTGCTTGGAATCTAAAACGGTGACGTCACCGTTTCGTCGCTATGGAAACCCCGATGTAAACAAAACACCTACCATTTAAAACTTGTGGACGAAAGTTTATAACTGTGTGTCATGCTTTCATGTAAGAACTACAGCCGTTTCAAGTTGACCGGTCGAGCACTAGAGAAATTGTAGGAAGCCACCTTAATGATATACAAGACAAAATTACTCGATTCTGATTAGTCGAGAACAGTGAAGTTCAAGTGTAGTGCAGAAAAGTTATAACATACAGTGCAAATTAATTACATTTGAATTAATAGTTTCGAAAATTGCATTATTTTCTTATTCTGCTATTGTAAATATTAACGAGCATTAAAAACTTGGAATTTCTTACTCATAAAAGAACATGCATGTCTGAAAAAAAAAGGCTAAAACTTTTGAGGATCTGGTTATGATCAGTTATATTATTGATGATTTGCATGCGCGGATGTCATCACATCTCAACGAGCGCGCGCTCAAAGTTTTCATCTGAGATTTTATTCGTTTTTCTTGAAAAATAACCGTAATATTTTCTTGAAATTCTTCATGAATATTATTAAAAGGTAATCATACCATTTTTCGTTCAATTTGGAATTAATTCGCATAAGTGTGTTTTTCAAAAAGTATCAAAATTGCACAATCCTGTAGCTAGGCGGACGAGAGAATAGTCTAAATTGAAATTACCAATACAGACATTGAAGGTACATTTCAACAAACCATTTGTGACGTCATTACGGACCGACAAACGCTGACCCAATAACATGGACGCGCCTTAATTACATCGAGAGCGGGTTTCATCATATATACCTATTTAAAAAAGGTTGTCCTCAGTTTTAATGCATATTGCATAGTGAATACCGCACACCAAGACCAAAATGCATTGTGGATATCAAATTCCTGGTATTTTTCACAATTTTTATAAGTAGAAAATTTGCATCTAATAACATTTAAGAGCTAGAGAAACCAAGACAATACTTGCATAAGTATAAGGAACATTCAGTACTGCCTACTGTATTCCACATGAAAACATACAAAACTATAATTATGAAGACTAAACAATCAAAATGTAATGTTCTGCAATATCTAGTCTGTTAGAAGGACAATAATATATGGTTTACTTGTATGGATCAAAGCTGTTTTGGAGCATTAGGTGGGCTTCAATTTGCTTTCTATTCATTAGAATTGTGAACAACTGAAGAGTCAATACAATGACTGGGTCTGAAAAATATAGCAAGACTGACAGGAGATTATTAAAAGTATTAATATACACAAACCTTCAAACAAATTATTAAAAGTTTTATCCACAACCTTTATTTTATCTTTTTAAAATGCTTTTACAAAATGGAATATTTTTGTAAGCTATTTACCACAGGAAGCCCAATGTCTTTGATTGAGATTTATCGAAAATGATTTTAATTGACATCATCCACTGATAGAGAGTGAAAATAGACATTTCTCAGTTATTTAGTACTGACATTGCAAATATTTTCTGTGAAGTTTCTAGGGTTTTCACGGTGAATGTTTAAGTGTTTAACGACGTTTCGACGATCCTTGGGTCGTCTTCTTCAGATCTGATCTGAATAATAATAATTCAGAATAATATATTGCATATTTATTTTTTACACGATAATTTTTCATATTTACAGTACAAGCTATCGACAACAACTGTGAGAGTTAACCTTGGTGGATAGCTAAGATATAGTCATATACACTTATATTTTCAAAAAACGTTGTCGCGGTTCAGAGCAACAAGCGTCAAGCCAAGACCGAAATTAATGTTTGTTGTGTTTGTAACGTATTCAAATTAGACTCGTTTCTATCGAACTAAGCAAAATGTGAACATTTTCAATCCCTGTTGTATATCGCACTCAATTCTTATGATAACAAGTCTGATTTGAATACATTATCGATTATTAGCAGCACAAAACCCAGCATTCATTTCGGGCTTGCCTTGACGCTTGTTGCTTTGAGCCGTGACTTGGTGACCAATGAAATCCCAAATCCTTTCAGAAAAACATTTCTTTAAAAGCGCGGAAGATAGTAAAACCTTAGTTTCATTGCTGAAAGACCCGTAACTGAAGCTTTGCCTGTCATTGAAAAGACACCACGGGATACCTGCATAATAATAGGCTTCATAGCTTGAAAAGTGTTGCGGATATGCATTGCCATTTCAAAGAAATAAGGGAAATTATAGAGACAACTTGATCTTATTTACACACACCATTTTGTCACGCCAGTCATATCATCAAAACTGGGTATATGAAGCGGACTGGTGACAACGTTTTTGAAATAAGTGTAATGTATGTCACTGGTCTAGTACGGCTAAAAAATGAAAAGAAAAAAGAAAAGAAGAATAAGGTATGAAGATAACGCAGTAGTTCAGTGTGTGATTACATAAGGAATTTCAGCACAGCCAGTTAGTTCGTTCAATATACCCTAAACCGCATTTATAAAACTCTTAACGTGAAAGGATATTTTTCTTATCATCGTCGTGGGGGAAAAAAAAGAAAAAAAAAAAAAAAAAAAAAAAAAAAAAAAAAAAAAGAAAAAAAACATTAAATCTAAGCGTGTGACCATATGTAAAAATCTAACTCATATCAAATTTTGAAAAAAAGTTCATTATTCTAGCCTATAAAAAAATGGATTTTTGTAGGGAAATTTGTTCGAACTTACGATAATTTTTGTTCAGACCTGACGAATAAAATATGTAAAAGGAAGGTATGTTTTCGCTGTCACATCAAAATTATCCACACCACTACGAAGAATACGACATAATCTAATATTTGTGCAATTGTAGTAGTTGCAGAAATGTTATTTCGTGAGTTGTATATTTCTTTTCTATTCACTTCCGGTTGAGCGATTTTCGCCTCAAAAATTCGGAAATAGGCATTCATTCAATGCTTGATTATCTCAAAAAGTAGTTCGGGACACCCTATTTTTCTTTTCATATTTGAAATCAGCATTAAATTTCCGTTAAAAACGATGCTATTTTAAAAAAGTTAAATATAAAATCCAATAGTAGCCAGTCACCTTAAAGAGCCTTGCACGCGCGATAGGGCTTGTAAGTGTGACGTCACATTCCACCGTCCGAATCAAAATTTTTCTTCAATGGAGGTGCAAAGGCGCGTAAAGTTTGTAAAGTTTTTATTATTGTTTATTGTTGTTGTTTACAAATGTCATTAAACTAGATTGTCAAAAGTACTAAATGCATTTGGGCGGCATTTTGCTCTGTTTTCACAGAGTATACCCATTTTAAAAACACAAAATAGACAACAAAAACAACTTAAAGCAACTGGAACTAAAAGAAATCAAGTACAAAATGCACTAAGATTTGTTTCAATGTAAGAAAAAATGATTTCTTTGTTGAATAAAACTGAAAAACGCTAAAACGACGGATGATGTAATAGTAGTGTTTCTTTTTTCAGTTAATGCTTGTAATTTTCTTCAAAAATGCTTTACAATCTTAAATTGACCATTAGTTTTGTATGCCATAATCTTCATTCTGTAAATAAAGCGTACTTTGTTCAAATATTTGAAGTTTGGTGAACTGTAGTCGGTTTCAAGCTCATCTTCGCTCATTTCTCACTGAGAAATGTTTGGACCCGGAAGTTTGGACCCGGAAGTGAAAAATCGTTCCAAAATCAACGGAAATACGTTATCACTTACAAGCCCTATACTGAGTTTCGCTCTCTTAGTATTGCGGTCTCTTGTTAAATTCTAATCATTTAGAAGTCACAGGGTGGGAAATCAATTACTAGGCCTTGGAGCTCCTGATTCTCACCTCAAGTTATTGGTTTCATACTTCGCATGGTAATTCGTTGAAATGCCCTGACAGAAGTTGATATCAATGGAGAACTGAGGAATATGTTCCATGGATTGATCTGAGCCTACGCCAAGTAGCTAAGGTTACACTGTAACAATGTAATGGATATTGAAAAAAATTTGAGAGTGCTAAAACGTAAAATGCGGCCAATGCACTTGAACTTGAACGTTTCATAGACTGTGAATTCAGAATTCCACCAGAGCTCTTAATTATTCGCCACTCCTTCTCCTGTAAACAGGGTTTATTCAAACATCTATAACGTCTGTAAAAATGAAAAAAATCTAGGCGTAGGGGAAATGAGTTACACGAAATTGACCCCTCAAGAAATAGCCAATCCTCGATGATTCAGCAAGTTTTAGTAAAAAAAGAACGTAAAAGAACCTGTGATTTTCTGTGACAGGCGCGCTAAAATGGCGGGTTTAACATAAAATGTATGTCTGGTTAATCAGTTTATTTTGGCTACTCTACGTTAATTCTTATATATTGGGTGCTTAAGTGCTCCATTTTCAGAGGGTCTCAATGGGGTGGTGGCTATTACGGTTAACGGTTAATATTTTGGCTTTTTTACGATTACGGTTAAAGTGGGTACGCCGGACTAACTTTTCATTACGGCTAACGGTTAGTTTTTTCCCGTTATTACGGCTTACGGTTAAATTTTTGGCCCTTTTACGGCTAACGGGCCATGGAGACCCTCTTTTCAGTCTGGCGGTTCTTAGGCCTAGTTCAGACGCCGAACTGTAGTTGCATTTTGTAGATGAGAAGTGCGGCTTCTGAACCAAATAAATTTGATAAATTTGATTCAAACTAGTACTTAATTTTTCAATTTAATGCTTATAATCAAACCTGTCCAATACAATAGGTTCGGACGCTGCACTTCTCATTTACAAAATGCAACTATTAGATTCGACACGGCAAAAGTTCGACGTCTGCGTGAGCTTGGCCTTAATCGTCAGTTTTTGTCATGCGTGTTATCACTACACAGGAATCACTTGAGTTTTTCTGGAACGATCGACCTCTGGTCGCGACGCGTGATCAGAACGTCATGTGTGGTATGACTCTTTAAACTTTATATACTCCCGAATATCATCCTCATACTTTAGAGAAAAGTCATTTTGCAGTATATCATGTGTTCATTTTCTCCATATTAGAGCATAACTGAATATGCATCGGCACAGTGCTAAAAATCTAAAAATAGTGACAGCGTGCGCAAGTTTACGCCTACTGTTCCATATTGTATTGTATAAGTTTATATAGATATGGGCTACAGTAAAGATGCTGTCTCAGTTGAAAGTAACTGGCTGCAGAAATAGACAAAGAACCTTAATTTCCCACCAGTAGTTAACCACCAACAATACTAGCCAGTTACTAATAGTAGGGACCACCTGACTAACTGTGCTGGTAAGTCTTTTGTTTACTAATATCAATTCAAATTTGTGCTTTTTAACTGACTCTGGCTTCGTTTTGTAAGATATTTAACAAGTATTCCACGAAATCGAGTCGTACATGAGCTCATAGCCGACGAGGCGCGCCATGGACGACGAGATTGAGTGGAATCAAGAGAGCATAATACTAAGAGAGCGAAACTCAGTATTGATGTTTGTGCGATGTTCGTGGCGCCTAAGGCTATTTTTAGTAATTTCGCCATCGCGCGCGCAAGACACTTAAACAATAGAATTCAAACGGTCCCGTCCGCGCGCACGTCAAAAAGCAAATTCTATTGGTTGAGGGCCTTGCGCGCGCGATGGCGAAGTTACTAAAAATAGCCTTAGTCGCCGCGAACATCGCACAGACATCAATACTGAGCTTCGCTCTCTTAGTATTATGGTCTCTTGGTGGAATAATTGTTTTATTATATGCTGCTAGCCAAAGTCCTAAATATTAACGCCTTGTACGTATGTCGTTTTAAAAGTTTAAGTCAAAAAATGCGTAAAATTGCTTGGAATCTAAAACGGTGACGTCATCGTTTCGTCGCTATGGAAACCCCGATGTAAACAAAACACCTATCATTTAAAACTTCAATCTTGATGTAGTAAGTGGACGAAGGTTCATAACTGTGTGTCATGCTTTCATGTAAGAACTACAGCCGTTTCAAGTTGATCGGTCGAGCACTAGAGAAATTGTAGGAAGCCACCTTAATGATATACAAGAAAAAATTACTCGATTCTGATTAGTCGAGAACAGTGAAGTTCAAGTGTAGTGCAGAAAAGCTATAACATACAGTGCAAATTAATTACATTTGAATTAATAGTTTCGAAAATTGCACTATTTTCTTATTCTGCTATTGTAAACATTAACGAGCATTAAAAACTTGGAATTTCTTACTCATAAAAGAACATACATGTCTGAAAAAAAAAGGCTCAAACTTTTGAGGATCTGGTTATGATCAGTTATATTTTTAATGATTTGCATGCGCGGATGTCATCACATCTCAACGAGCGCGCGCTCAAAGTTTTCTCGAGATTTTATTCGTTTTTCTTGAAAAATAACCGTTTATTTTCTTCTTGAAATTCTTCATGAATATCATTAAAAGGTAATCATTATACCGTTTTTCGTTCAATTTGGAATTAATTCGCATAAGTGTGTTTTTCAAAAAGTATCAAAATTGCACCGAATCTTGTAGGGCGGACGAGAGCAATAGTCTAATCTAAATTGAGATTACTTATACAGACATTGAAGTTAGAGTGTACGCACTTAATCCGCGAAACATAAATAGTATAAAATAGTACTAAATTATGGTAATTCCTTTGTTTCCTATTGTCTAATCAACACTATATAGTAGTAATTAGTAGTATTTGTTTCACGGATTAAGTGCATGCACTCTACATTTCAATTAACAAACCATTTGTGACGTCATTACGGACCGACCAAGGCTGACCCAATAACATGGACGCGCCTTACATCGAGAGCGGCTTTCATCATATATACCTATTTAAAAAAAGGTTGTCCTCAGTTTTAATGCATACTGCATAGTGAATGCCGCATACCAAGACCAAAATGCATTGTGGATATCAAATTCCTGGTATTTTTCACAATTTTTATAAGTAGAAAATTTGCGGAAAAAGTCTACTTAGATTCAACCTGAGAGGAAACATAGAATCAACATTAGTAAAGCATCTTGTTAACCAATTACAAATTGTCCATAATACATTTCAGTCTTGGTATGCAGTATTCACTATGCAGTATGCACCAAAAACCAAGGACAACCTTTATTGAAATAGGTGTAATCGGACAGTATAACTTTTACTGTTTTTTTAGACAAGTACTTTACCCTATAAGTTCCTATACAGCCAGTTTAAGGGGGGAAACGAGGTCAGTGTTCAACGAAGAGAGGTCTGTTCGGTAAATATAAAGTCACGTTCACTGTCTAAAAACATAATGATCTTTTGCAATTAGCTTTGCTACGTTGCCATAGTGATAAGTGATTGTTCAACAACCTTTCAGTTTCATTGAGTTTCAAACTTTCCAAACTTGTCTCGTGATCAGCCTCGAAACCCTGTGTTGCACAGGTTGAGTCACGTTCACCTTGGCTAAGATTGTATTTTCTTTCGAAGGTCATTCTGAGAAATTAGATTACATGACTTCTCAAAACGAAATAATGTTACAACATAAAAAACTTGTAAATGACGTGAAAATGACTAAGCAAACAAAGAGATGTATTGCTGTCGTTGTTTTGTGTAAGTTTAATTTCCTGTCCAAGTGAACAAAGCTTTATTAACATTTCCATTGTTAAACCAGTTTTAGCTATGCTCTAATGGATCGCCGAGCATGACTTTTCCATTTTTCGGTTCGCCCTGCAAAGTAAAGGCACGTGCCGGAAATGTAGGATTTAAAAAAGCGTTCGAAATTGAGCGTGTTTTGAGTTTTGCAAATTAATAATATATGCCATCTGCCTAGCTCCCAATATGCACGTATGGCCGGGTATACGTAAAACAATAGAACATTTTTACACGAAACTGGGCCAAATCACATCACATCCAGAGTTGGATGTTAGTATTCTGAAATCGTGAACTTGGGTTTGTACAGATTTTATCGTCATGTGAGCAGTAGATGTTGATTTCTTTCGGTATTTTAACTGACTAAAGAGCGGGCAATGACTAGCTTTTATAATCTAAATATCACTTGTCCTGCATCCGCTCTATTGTGACTGACACGGCGTGCAGCGAGCACGCGTTCATGGCCAGCTGGCTCAATTTGCTAATTCCTTCTATTGAAAACTTCAACATCAATTGTTTGGCTATTGTTTTCCTTGCATCAGCTACGAACCAAGCTTATCTGTCAATCATCTTTACTAGATTTGCATGAGCTCAAACGCTCAAAATCTGACACTTTCGGTTTTCAAAGTGAAGCAGAAGCTCCCGAGGGAAGAAATGCAAAAAAGAATAAAAACAAAGAATAAAAACGAATAGGAATATTACGACCTTTGCTATTTTGGGAATATTATGAAGATATGTATTTAAACTGCACGGTACTGTTTTGCTATATTTGGATTACTGATTTACGTGAAAATGTTTAGCTTCAGATGACCTCAAGACTCGAGTATTGGAGGACTTTCGAGAACTGAGAAATGATGTCATAGGGGGTAACCCGGACGACGAAGCGACATCAATCGATATCCGCCTCACTCTGCATGAACTCTTTTGTATTAATTTCTGAAAATAAAATATATTTAAGGATTACTGCCTTTACAGGAATTTTGATAATAGTATTTTGTTATTTTATAAATGTAGAACCAACCTTTTAAGTCGGTCGTTACTATGATAGAATCATCAGATGATGTAATGGTTGTATTTAAGGCAACGAATGTACGGTTCGAGACCTCAAGCAGCCATTAAACAAAGACGTGACGTAGCTTGTCTCTCTCGTCGGAAACTAAAACACTTAGGCACGTAACCTCGAGCAAAATACCTTGCAATATAATAATTATAAAAAAAACTAGCATCGAACCTTGAGCCACTATATTACCTTGATATTTTCCCATTACCGCATGACTAGCTTGCGGTGTAGCGGAAACCATATTTGGGCTATTTCCGGTCATGGAACACGATGAGGCATAAAATTGTCTGTTCGCAGAATAGAAATAAATAAATTTCCAAAAATTAATAAGTTCTCCAACAGTTATCCAGATGCAGACCATTATTTCAGCTCAAAAAGTGCATTTTGAGGCTTTTTGGACGGCAGGAAGTTGTTCGGCGACGGGTTTTTTGGCGCGGATCCGGAATTGTGTTTTGTTTTTATTTGCAGAAGACTACAAGGAATTTGACCAGTCCATATGCACACCCAATTCCCCAGGGGATAAATACTTTGCTATGATTGGTCAATACGGGGGTATGTCATTGTAATGTTGACCCTGTGATGACGTAGTTATGAATAGACGAGTTGTAAGGCCCGGTCAGAACTGGCAAACGTAGCTGTAAACTCATTTCAAGCAATATTGTGTTCGTTAAATAGCAAAGTTTTTGGTTTAAATCTCACGGCATAACTCTCTCCACGGTTCTACAAGTGTAATTACATTAAGTCTACCACAGAGAGATGAAACTGGACTCGACAAGCACGGAAAAAAAGGTAAATTATGCGGCGTGAACTACAACGCGTGGAACGTTTGTCGTCATGCGGGGTTGAAGTGGTGTTTTCGTATTTCAGATTGCCACGTAAAGTTTTCCCACCAATGTTTTTCATTCAGATAATTCGATTTTGTGTTTGCAGTTTGGATCAACTTGTAGAGAGATCGTGTTCATTCAACAGCCTGTGTCTAAAGCTGACACGGCGCTCCCCTAGCATTTGCATCTGCAATCCATTCACACCGCTTTCTACTTTTCCTTTTGCCGGTCCTTGTACATGTCTGTTATTTCCTTCGCTCTCTTGGTATTTTTTGACCAAAAGACACAAGGTAATAGTTTGGTTTCAGAATCGAAAAGCGATAGTGAATGTTGATCGAGGGGAAAATTCCCAGTTACTGTTAATTCAATCGATAATATTTCCTCCTTTCGCCCGTTTGTCCCCAGTGAATTTGCAGCAAAAACTCCTAATATAAGCAAATACGTCGAGCTGAATGGTAAATGACTGTCTTTGCATGTCGGCTTGAAATATTTCATTCATATAAGTGGAATAAAGCTTCCTAACTATCAGTACTTGCTTCACGTGATATTTAAACCCGGATATATTCCAAAAACTCGTTTTATTTGCTCGTTATTTGCCTCGCTACTTTGACTTCGTTGTCGTACACGGTTCGTATGCTGTGTTTATGGTCGCCCCTCTATTAGCTGTTTTTAAAGCTATTACTGAGTTTAGCTCACTATTGCCCGGAGTTCCATTATTCCTGTCGACAACATGCTAACCATACAAGCTGAGGGATCGTGATACGTTTCGTCATGTTTGGTCTTTCGTACACAATGTAGCGTCATGGGAAAGTAGCACTTGTAATTTCTCATCATTTAGGCTTTGTAATTTATACTTTTCTCCTTGTAGTCTTTATTGATTTAAAAATTTATACTTGCATTTTCAGGTCGTTTGTTGATCGGACTTGTAAAACCTCGACGTTCGCAGATTATTGGCAGTGTCATCGAAAACATCGCATCATCAACAACAAAGGTTTATTTTTATTTTCAAGTTTCAAATTCAAGATGTCGTATGAAAATGTTCCTTGTGCAAGTCCAGACACAGAAGGACAAGAAGAACCAGCTCCATCTTTGTATAGTGTTGACGAGGATAAAATTCGCTCCGTGAAAAAACCTATGCCTACTCCTTCGCGACTTGCTGACATAGCAAACATCGAAGACCACGTTATCATGAATGAAGAAGAAATAGCACAAGTCGACAGAGACTCTTTTGGAGGAAGAAGAGATGTTTATACAGAAAATCGTGAGGTTAGAACTGTTGCAATGATGGACAAAAAAGATGGAGAAACTCACGAAGGAATAAAACATTTGGACGATCGAAAGAGTTCTGGTTCGTACCAACGTGATCGGTGGATTGATTTATCGTTACCAACAAAAAGAGGTCACAACTACAGTAAAGATATACGTTCAAACAATGCTGAGGTCCCAATGAACGAATTTGCAGATCGTGGTACAAGCGTAATTAAACGTACTATTCAGGAGATATCACCCGATAATGAAAACCCAAATCTGAAAAAAATCAATCTCCACTGCAATGAAAAACTCACTAACGATTCATCAGGAGTTCGAATGGACCGTACCGACCGTACTCGTGCTTACTATTATCACAATTCTCATGAGGATTTCAAAACTAAACCACCTGTTAGAGATAACAGGGACGAGTATGACAGCGATAGCGAAAGGCCCTCAAGAGAGCTTCAAAAGGATCAAGACCAACGCGCTGTACCGCAGATACCGTTGTATTACATGCAACACCCTAATTCAGTAGTCATGTCCCAGGCTGGTAAACTAGGACCCCAGGCTTTGGGTGTATTACCAGCTCATGCTCACCTACTTCGCAACAGATATGGTGATAACGGATCCATTCATCTAGGCCAAAGGGCAGAATATGCAAATAGGCCTGAACAACAGGTCCCTGTGGCAAACAGTCCAGGAGACTCTTCAGAACACAACAATACTAGATATGGAGGGATGCCAGCTCATCTGAAGAATGCAGCAGGGATCCATTATGTTGATAGACCAGGGTTTGTTCCACAAGGATTTGCTGTGCTCCCTGGTATTGGACCTGTCAGAGTTGTTGATGGATTGTATTATGCTGGTATTCCCACGGGACATGAGTCAACACACTATGAAAACTTTGGAGCTGTTTCTACATTTGTGCCTAATGTTCAAGGGGATGTTGCAATTATTCACCAACAGGGCCGAGGAGCAGTGACTACACCTACAGGATCTACAAATGCTGATTCTTCATCAAGCCAAGAAAAGCCAACAAGTAAGTTAACCCATGTGTTGTTTAACATGCTAAATAAGGACATGATGTAATTCAAACTTAATAAGTAAGTCATTGTTATGTGTGCAGTGAACCTTGACAGTGTATAGGCCTGCTTGCGTCAGTAATAAATGTTTTGCATGTAACTCAACTTTGCTGTTTGGAGCCCACTATTCAAGTGGCATATCACCCCAGAGGTTTCATATCAACATCAAGTTATCATGAATTCAATTATTTGGGTGATATGCAGAAAGATATGTCTAGAAATACCTTCCACAAACTACAGACATAGGATGTTAGCTGAATAATAATGTCCAAAACTTCAGATATGCTGGCATGCAATGCACAGATCAATTCTATATTTGTTTTTCCAACTGGTAAGTGTATTCCTGGCAACAAAATGCTCAAGTTCAATACTTGAGGTAATTCTAGTTTAGAAATCGGAATAGTTAAGAGATTTAGTGCAGATGTAGATATTGTGTGACTAGAAAGCTTTATGGTAATTAGGTAAATGTTATAAGTTTTTGTTGTGGTTTCTGGCATCGAAACTTTGCTTTTATTTAGTAAGTTTCCTAATGCTTGTAAAAGTAGATTTTTAGCAGACTTAGACATTTAAGCTCATTGTTGCAAAGGAGATATTTGTGTTTGTGGAATAAGCTGATTTATGTTTGCAAGTCATGGCAGATTCACAATAGACCAACATTGCATTATTGAATAGTGGTGATGTTAAAATTACTGTGAACTATCTCCTAAACCAATTCTGTATTTGTTTCTTTGAAATCCTAATTTTCCTGTTTCTTTTGCTGAATTACATTCCTGCTACCCAGAAATTTCATAAATTCTTTGTGCTAGCCTCACTTGGTGTCTCTTACTCAATGAAGCATGAAATAACTGTTCATCACAAAAAAATGCTGACACAAATTATGTATTTGAACTCTCCTGAATGTTCTTGTTTAATGCATGTTGCAAATCAGCTAAACAGAAATTTGCAAATAAAGACTAAAACTAGTATTAGGACTCTCTACCTTGAAAAGCACTTTAAGGTGATAGGGACTTCCTCTGTAAATATATTATTATTATTATTATTATTTTAAAAGTATATCATAGAATTGTTTACCATTAATGGCATACAGCCAAATCCAGTTATTTCATTTTGATGGCAAAACTGTGATGCAATATTTGTGTTTAACACTTCAACTTCCTGCTGTTAAGGCAGACTAGTTATGACCTCACTGGACAACTCTACCCCTCAAGGTGACTGCTGCTGCTAAATTGATTATATTTTTTCCTTCTTTAGACAATAAACCTTACATAAGCCAGCACATCAATCCCTCACCTCCACCGTCCAGCAATGAAGAAACCAAGCAGTCTGATTCACCATCTATCAAAAGTGACAGAGACAGTCCAGCCCCATCTACTCTAGATGACACAGACAAGAAAAGGCAGAAAGGCAGACCCAAGCCACTGCCTGGATCCAAGCCAGAGATCAAGTGTGAACAGTGTGGTAAAATATTTGGTTCTTCTAGTGCCTTGGCAAAGCATAAATTAACTCATAGCGATGAAAGAAGATATGTTTGTTCCATCTGTAGTAAAGGATTTAAACGACAAGATCATCTGTAAGTATCAACAAATAAATCTTTTAGTATTTTCATGTCTATAATATTTTTTTCAAACAGATTTTCCTGAATCTTTTAAAAAGGTCTTCCATTGACTTCTATTTTTGATTTTTAATTTCTTGTTTAAAGTGTGTTATTACATTTCCTGAACAAAACCTTTGAACTCAGGAGACAGTTTTGCAAAATATGTCACCAAATCTACTTTCATCTGCTTACATGTGCTCTTTAGGATGAAGCAGTGTCAGGATGATGATTTGCATGCAATAAAAAGCCATTTTTGGTTCATTTATTGTTATCATTGTATTATTAAATCATAATGTTTATACTGCAGTATATCAGACATACAGTTACATACAAAGAATAGTATTCATTCAGTGACCTCATGTTAACATTCTTGACGTTGTGGTTAATAGTCAATGGTCTATCCCAGTAGTTTAGGAAGTAATCAAAATAACTGCAATCAACAAATGTTGTAAGTGAGTTCCTTGGTCTAGCTCTAGGAAAGATCAGCATTGCTGACTTCTATATAATTTAATTTGCTCCTTTATTACAGAATGTATTGTGGATAAATGCCACAAAATGTTCTGTCACAAAAATAGGCTAGACAAAATTCAAAACTAGAAATATTTTACTGATCAATATCAAGATACAGGAAACGTATAATTATGTTGTTTTTCTATTGTGTCTTAATTAATTGATATATTTAATTTGTATATTTGTGCAAACACATTTGATGGATTTACCATAGAATTCTAGCAGGGATTCAGAGTTTGATTGGATATTATAACCCCAGGCACATTTCAAATTCTTCAACCTTTGACACTAGTATCACATTAATAGCACCACTTTATTGCATGTTAATCAAAAACATCTGTAGTACTCTATCTGGGTTGAATAACTACATTAACATTGCAGTCTTTAATAATTATCTATCTCAGCTTAATGTAACACTAATGTATTAGTATAATTGCATTATTTTCAGTAATGGACACATGGTCACACATCGTGATAAAAAGCCATATGAATGCAGTTACCAAGACTGTGACAAGAGTTACTGTGACATGAGGTCATTGCGTCGACATCTTGAGAATCACCATGCGAACGGACAAGGAGGAAATGAAGGGGGTAGCAGGACCTCTAGCCCAGCTCTCGCAGGTTCTGATCCATCTGGTAATAGTTCATCAACTTCTGTAGGAGAGTCAACCTCTGGGAGAGTGGTTATCAAGCCACATCGTGGAAGGCCACCTAAAGACAGAAGCTTGAAGTCAGAAAGTCATGAAAGCACTGATAATGAAAGTGGTAAAAACTCAGGCACATCAACTCCAGGCAGCACTCATGAAGTGGTAGTTGTACGGGACCAAGGAACAATGGTATCTTCAAAAGAACGGAACAGTGATAGCTTTAGTTCTACTGGATCTGAAGATGTTGTACATGTCGAGAAACAAACTGAGGTTAAACAAGCTGTAGTTGGGGAGGAAGGCAAACCTCACACTGCCATTGATTTGCTTAAACAAGCTGCAGAAAGAGCTCAAGAACAGCGTGACAAGCAGAATAATATGGAGAGATTTCCACAACAACACCAATACGTCATGTACCCAGATGGGTCCATTTCACAGTATCCACAGTGGTATCAAACACCAGTGTATGCAGGTCAAGATCCAAGGTTTAATGTCTATCAATATCCACAGCTGTTCGCACAACAAGTATACCATCATGGTCCTGCAACACAAATGATTGTCAATAACCCCAATATGCAGCGACATCAACTTGGTACAAGGATGTACACCGATAGTAATGAAACACCTGCTGATAAAACTAAGCAACAAGCTGTTTTACCACCCAAGCAAGTGACACAACGATCACCTTCAATAGAGTATCCACCACCATCATCATCTGCACAAGGACCATTTATGAGACAACAACTTGCTGGCACTCCTACTGATCCTACTGCCATTGCCTTGGCAACAGCAAAGGAAAATGGACAACAGTTATTTACAAGAGAAGGTTACTATGGCCTTCATCCCTCTGGTACACAATGGCAACAAGTAAGTGTTCAGTAGCCGTTATCATTGTTTTCATCGTTAATGGGTATTTTCACACACAAGCAGACAGACAGTATGTCCAGACAGACAAGTCATTTGTCTAAGGTCAGACAGTAGGGTGAGTTTTAGTGATGTTTTTGACAACTTGTCTGCCAAGACGAAACTGAGATGATTAACACCAAAAAATCATCTCATTAGACAACAAAATTGACATACAAATATCAGACGACTTTTTTGTCTCAAATTGCATGTTTGTTCACTATGATGGTGAATTCTTTGTCAGAGACAAATAAAAAATATTGTTCATCCAAATATGTTATCTGTCTTCTATAGTGGGAAAGAGGCTGCAACCTTAATGATGTTATAATCTTGGTTTAAATGCATGTTAATGTAATAAGTATACACATAGCTATAATTATGATATAATGCAGTCACAAGTTTTTTGTCATCGTATGTCTGGATTCATTCCTTTCTTGGAATTTAGTTTAAAAGAATGAAAAAATATTCTGATGTGACTTTTTTTTGCTAAAGTTCTCAGTTAAATTCTATTCACAAATCCAAACTGATTTGATGCATATCACCTGTTCTGTATTTCTCAATTTCTCATTAGACAAGTCCAAACCCGTTAGAGTGGTCGTTTTACTCTGAAATGAAGAATAATGAAATACAGTTTCCGTTATAGAAAGGTCTCTAATTGACTTTTACTCAAAGCTAAAAATAGCTCAAAAGAATTAAACATTCAAACAGACCATAGCATTTGACTGTGTGATAATCTTCAAGTATGATTGCTGATAAGTTTTCTTAATTATATGCTGATTGAAACCTACTTTTTAGTCAAAAATACTTTTTGAAAGGAACTGTTTCTACAATGAATAAATTAAACATGTTTCTTTATATTTTTAGGTCAATTTTGCCCAGGTAAATCTAATATCTATAGTTATCAACATAGCATTCATTTGAGGTAGTATTTTGTGTTATGTCATCTAGAACTCAAGACAGCCAATATTTCTATATACACCTCATTAATATTCATAAGCCATTGTTTCACTAGTGTGCAGCTGTTCCTTATTACATCAATATCATGGCAGGTCACCTGTGTTTCTCCTCTCTGATTGGTTCTTTAAAGTCAAACTCTTTTCTGATTGGTTCTCACTGATTCTTTGTGGGTATTCTCCATTCTGGTAGATTTGCATTTTACTTCACTTATTCCAAAATTATATTTTTGGAAGGTTTCTTTTCTCTAGTTGATGACTAAAGGTCATGTGACTTTGTTCTCTGTTTCAGTGCAGACACAGTAGTATAACTAGTGCTAATTTTTGCTCTGTAGTTGTTGTGTTTTATCCCATTACTCATGGAGCTTTTGGCTCATGCTATGGGAAGGAGGACATTTATGCAAAGATCTTTAAACACTGATTCAGTGAAGCAGAATGGTAAAGGCAGGTATCTTGATTTTACAGCCACCACAAACATACATTTTGATCCTTAGCAAAATACCTCGCAAAAGCTACATTTGAGTATTTATTTAAAGTGAACTAGTGATTCTATTTCTTGATTTTGAACCTTATACACCTGTGTATGTGAAGCTTCATCTTTGATCTCTTGATCTCATTGCAATTTATGGTCTTCCTCTTAGAAGAAGCCTTTTATTACACTCTAGGAATCCTCAAAGGCTATTTTAATGGTTTACTTTAAAAGAGAAGCTATTGTTTGTGATTAATGCCTGAATAAATGGGTTTTATGTTTTTGCTTCTTTTACTGTATTTTAATTTTACCTGTAATTTTGGAATTCTGTGCATCTTTTTCTCTGATACTTTAATGAAACAAGATCCAAATTTATGAGGAAAATGTGATATTTGCAGGAAAAAAACAGACTTTTTCACTTTGTCTCTGCAGTTGTGATATATATTTCTTTAAGTGAATATGAATTCACACATAAAAGCTATAATTATTTTTTCTTTGATTTTTGACTTGAATTTAGAAAATGTTAATAGCTCCACCAGTTAATGGCGAGCTTAAGGACAAAATACAATAATTGAAATTTGAGGAAAGGTTTATCCCTTGGCTTGAAAGCATAACAATTATATATTTCTTCTTTACTCAAAGAGGACAGCTGAAATATCCCCATTTTTGCTCTGAGTGGAGAAGAAATATCTAGTAGTTAAAGTAATATTGAAAGTTGCTAATCTTGAAAGGAAATTTATTTTCAATTATCATACTTCTTACCTGTATGTGTGAATTGTATTGTATCCGTATTTGACTTTCCACTTAAAACAGATATAGACTAGCTAGTAGAGGTTTGGATGGCTTACACATAATAAAAAGAACATTCATGATTTTGTTACAGGGGAAATATGATAGTATATAGTAATTATCATTATTCCTTGACTTCTTTCTTTTTCTCTTATGTCAATTTTGCATTTGTTGTAAAGACTTCACAATCCATTAAATTTTTTTGTCAAAAATAATATTCAACCTACAATCTAGCTTTTTTAATGTTCTTTAATTGTCGTTTTTCATTTTTTTTAGTTGCATTATTTGCTATTAAATAAATTCAACAGGGTATTTCATTTTCAATCTAATAATGGTTATATGCTGACTTAAGCTGTATTAAGCAAAATAGAACATGTGCGTGTCTCTGTACATGATATAAACACACTGGAGGTTTAGATCTGACACCAGAAAGCAAGCCTAGGAACTTTGCTCTTCAAGTGCTGTACAATACCCAGAGCATTTTTGTCAGAGTATAGAAACACAAGCAGGAATTTCACATTGCTTCTTACAAAATATTGTTAACGTTAAAGCCTAAGTCTATGTCTCTGATACACAAATATTGTTGCCAGTCAAACTGTGCATGCATGTTCTCTGATCTTTTCTATAAAAATATACAATACAAAGCAGTTAGATGTTAAGATGGCATTTATTTTTAGTAAAATATTTGAGATATAATGTGCTCTAATTGATTTGATGACCATGTTTATATCTTCAGACTACAGAGACATTGCTGGCACAAAAACATTGAAAATATTTTTAAAAGCAATATATATATAAAACAATATTACTTATGTTACTGTGGATGATGTACTATGAGCTATGTTCCTAAGCTTGCTTTTGTTTTGCTTTCAGAAATAAATATGTGCACATTTTATATTACTAATAAACTCATCACCCATAGATAAGTAGGCCTAGTTGCTTGGCCTATGATTGGGGCCTGGCTACAATGTCTGCAGTAAACATGGCAACCAATCACATATAAATAGATACTATCAATTTGATGATGTTAGTCATTCTAATGTAAGAATATTGTTGTTGCAGGTGCGATATGATGAGTCTTCCAGCCAGTACACCAACTCAGAAAACTCACTACCCACAATGGGCAATGTTAAAACTTCATTTGCTCATGTACGCTCCCCTAGTAACAGTAGTACATCTAGTGAAGTCGACGGTGACAGTGAACATTATCAAAGAGGGATACACTACGCACCAAGTATGAGGCATGATGGACATGAGAATATATCCAGGAAACCTGGTCATATTGTCGATGGTAGTTATCCCAAGAAGGATAATAGCTTTCATCATGTACCCGAAGGAAATAGTCCTCTAGATGAGAACAAATCAATAATTGATAAAGAAGGAAAAGATGATGGAATATTTAGAAATCCTAGTGAAATTGTTACACCTAGACGAAAGCAGCGTCCTAAACCAGAACCTCTTAAGATTCCTCCATCAGTTAGTACAGCACACTATTCTAACCACCCTGTACCTGGGTCTCCACCTTATACACCTCCACCAATGTTAAGCCCTCGGAGTATCTTTGGCCATGTTAATGCTGCAGGGAATTTGACACCAAGGGCACAACTACCTATGACACCAAAACTTCTACTAAGCAGCAGAAGTTGTCGAAGTAAGTCTTAGTTTTATTTGTGTGACTATGAAGGATGGATTCAATGTTTTTGAAATGTCATTCTATGCACTGGAATTCAGCATGGCATGCTTGTGGCATGAATTTTGAATGTTTTTACTTGTATAACATGACGCTGTCAGTCAGTCACGGCATAGTGCAATGTGTTTCACACATATGAACTCTGTATCTAAACTAGACTGTATGCATCAAACTCGATGAGATGTCATTTGTATGACTAATCAATATTGAAGTTGATTATATGTGGAAACTCATAAAGAAGAACGAGAACATTGTTTTTAAAGAATTTTTTGATTGTGCTATTTTTCAGGTAGTATAGATGGAGAAGAAGAAGCTGTTGTTTTCCCAGAACCGTAAGAGTTCATACTTATCTAATCAGCCTATTCTTGCTTCCAATGGCTAAACTTTCCTTCTGATTTTACCAGGAAAATAAATGTTGGTCCTCATTTCCAAGCCAAGATTCCAGACAGAGTCTGTAAGTGTTATGAAATGTTTTCATGTTGCTATAGTTACCTGGTCTGATGGTAATATTGTTTATTGCAGTACCTAAAGAGTTTGCTCAAAATGATGTTCACAGAGCAACACTTTGCTGGAATCTTATGGATGAAAGAAAGAAAGGAAGAACTCAAGAAAGTAAGAATATATTGAACTTTATAAGTCTTTTGCCAGGAAATCATTATAAGTGCATGGACTGGATGGTGTTACAACAAAGGCATTCCAAATGAGAAAACTTGACAGGTCATGATCAATCAATCAAAATTAAGTTATAAATTGAAGGTTTAAAGATGGTAGAATTACACATCTTTATCAATGGTGTGACTGGATTATACATTGTAGATTGAAATTGTTGTGTTCTAATATGTCCTATAAATTGGTGGTGTTCATGACCTTTATATTGTAAAGTAAAATACATCTTTACTTTTTTATTTACAGTTGAAGCATTTTTAGAAATGTCAGCATCATGTGCAATATTTGGTGGCAGTTCAAACAAGGAGTATGCCTTGCATATTTTACAAAGAACAAAAGGAAATATCAAAGTAAGTTTTAATGTTGAAGACAAATAATAAAGCAGGGTTCAAAGACTAATAATATTTTAAAAAAATTTCTCTTTTCAGGATGCTGTCAAGTTAATTTTAAGTAAAAAACATGTCACTCCCACGTCAGATCCCATGTATAATTATCATTATGAAGGTAAGTTGTTTTCATCATCATCATCATTATTATCATCATCATCATCATCAATATCCAACAACATGAACACTATATTATCCTGTAGTCTCAGGGCCGAAGCAAGCTTTGAAAAACTGGGGGGGGGGGGGGGGGGGCACAAAGTCACTGTGCATCAAGTGATGCATAATTAACATTTCATTTTTATTAATTTAACATTTATTTTTCTTGCTTTGTATATTTTTTTAATATCCTCAGAAAAACTGGGGGCATATGACCCCCCCCCCCCCCTGTGCATTTCATTGTGGTATTCTTGCATTTATCTCATTATAACAGCTCTGCATAGCTCACACTATATTTTGATTAATTACTTTATCTAAAAAGTATCTAAAATGTCTTTATTATTGTATTTTTTCCAGGTTCAGTGAAATGGTCCGCAAGAGAAAGACAAACATTCCGCAATGCTTTTAGAGTCAAAAACAAAGACTTCAATGATCTTCAAAAAGAGGTAGTGACTCGTTTGCTTCTTTGTTTACTTGTTTGCTCATTTGCTCGGCTGGTGGTTTGTTTCCTTGTTTGCTTTTCTCTTTGTTCATTTGTTTGTTTCTGTCTGTCTCATCTGTTATTACATTTTGTACACCCATTTTTTCTTTATTGATTTTCAATCTATTTGATATTCATCCACTAAAAACTTTTCTTCTTTTCCATAGATTGGCACAAAAACTGTAGCTGATTGTGTAGAATTCTATTACTTATGGAAAGCCAATAATCCAGAGGCTGTTCGAGGTCGTACAAGATACGTCGACTCTGATACAGAAGAGGAGGAAGAAGATGATACAGGAAGTGAAACCAACAGTAATCCATCACTATTTGAATGTGACTTTCCACAATGTAGCGCTGTAAGTACTTACAAAGAAAACTCAAAGTTTGTTGTAATAATATTTTTATGGATAAGATAAACCGGCTCAAATTGTTGTCTATTTTCTTCTTGAGGTTTTTCTGTTCAGTTTGTTTGAAAAGGCAGAATGAAGATTAAATATCCGTTTGTAAAGTATCTCGATAACAACTGAGCCACGCTTGTTGATAGAGTGGGTTTCATTAACCCGTGAAACACACTTTAGTGTATCACTCTTTAATACACCCTAATTCCATTGTGATCTTTTTGTTGTTGTTTGACTATCACACTTTAACTAATACACTTTGTTTCATGGGTTAATGAAAACCACTCTATATATCTATTTTTAATAAAATGTTCATAAAATGTTGCATACAAGTTTTCTTTCCTTAAAGTACTTCCTTAAGCGTTCTTTAGGGAAATTACGTCCAAACAAAGCAAATTATTCACTTGGTACTCTCACACTTTTCCGGATCGAAACCGTATATTCTAATTTTGTCGATGCCGGATGCAACAAGAAGGGAAAACTTTTTCAAATTTATACATATTATTTAGCCATAGTTACACTAGCTAATTAAGTACTATTTTGCTATTTGCTACATTATTTAATTATGCTTCATAGACATCCATTGTTCTTTTCACAGAAATTCGTGTCAAGGCAGGCCCTTAATGGCCATATTCGTGTCCATGGAGGAAGGTAAATAGTCATTTTCATCGCTACATTGATGTCATTTTCCTTCCTGTTTTTTGATTAATGACGTACTTCCATGCTTTAGGGACTGATTTCGTTGCCTAGATACCAGTTGATTTGCAATGCAACCATTGGATACCTTCCAAAGACTTGTATTCGAAATTGAAACTTTGACATCTTCCTGTCTGATGTTACTGAGCTTCTTCCGTCTTTCATTAGTGCATTGTAAAACTTTACTTTAGATTAAGTCTATCAGAGTAAACTTTCACTTATTTTTCCTCTTTTATCTGACGTATCGTTATTATTCTCTACTTGATAATCTTCACGCTCATTTAGGGTTGACATTATTAGGACTAATTTACTATTACTATTTTAGTTTTATGAAGCCAAGTGAACCAAGAAAGAGACGCAATCCCACGACAACAACCAACCAAGATAGTGATCAAGTGGTTGTTAAGCGACCTCGCAAACCATATGTTCCTGCTCCAATGCCGCAGCCATTAGTGGAAGGAGGACCTTTACCTGAATACGCTTGTAAAGTTTGTGGCCGGTAAGAAACATTACTTGAAATTTCTTGCCCACTCCCCCAACAGTTTCCATGACGTTTTCTCCCTTCCCCTCCCCAACAACATGTGCCTAGGTCATTAGAATAATGAACATGTGTCTAGACGAAACCTTAATGCCTAGATGATGATAAAAACTGTAAAATCTTTTTCTTCGCACGGCGTCCCACGCATCACGAAACCAACTCTAATTTTGAACACTGTAAATTATTGAGCTAAAAATTCCGTGGGAAGATTGGTAAAGATACATATGTTCTGTATGTGATGAAAATACATGCCTATGACGTCATGTTGCCATATTAATCTTTTGTCTTTGTTTTCTAGAATTTTCCACAAGATAAAAAGTCGCTCAGCACACATGAAAACCCACGTTAAAAGACCTGATGATGATCATAAACACGACATGCAGCATTAATCACTGTTTTTACTTTCTAAATCCCCAGTTACAAGGCTCAATTTTGAATGAGTGTCGCAAAAACGTGTTGCAAATGTGCGTGTTATCAGTTGTAACGTGATAAACGAATCATGTTCAGCTGTGCGAAAAAGAGTATAATTCGTTCAACGTGTAACAACTTTTTGCGAGTTAAAAATTCTTCCTTGTAATGTAAGCTCAATATTGACTGATCCCATAAGTCTGTCTGTTCACTCCTCAGTTGAACTTCCTGTAGTGCAGGTGCAAAAGGGCGAAAACCACGATTTATGGAATCAATCAAGAGCTCAATATAGCTGCTAGATAGATGTAGCGAATTAATTTATTCTTCTAATTTATGGTTAAAGTTCAATTCAGGTCAATTTGCTGTGCTGCCAAGACAGCAAGTACTCTTGTACAGTTCTATTTATATTTTCTGCTAATATCCTCTGTACAGTGGAATGAATATTTTTATTGCGTTATGGTTCGAAAAACTTAGAATTGAAGTTTATACATGAAATAATTTTTTCAGAGTGAATGGTTCTCACTTTTGGGAATTATGTAATGCAGTGAAAATACGAATATTGGAATCGAAAATTTAGTAATGATGAGATTACACTGTCCGTGTCACTGCTTGGGTTCTAATAATTTAAATTTAATTTTCTGTGAATTATTGTAAGTTTTTGTACATGTTACAAGTTTCTTATTTTTTCATAAACACAAATAGTCGGAAATGTCAAGATTTGACACACGTTTTTACCGCAAAACCTCGGAGATCGAAATCTTTTCTCGTTTTTCTCGTTGCAAAGAACAATCAATGGTTATATTTTACAAAAATGAAAACCCAATTTCTCCATGACCGTTCTTTTTCTTTGCAACTTGTTTTTGGATGGTTTTAATGAATTGAGTTCATTTATTGTTGTTTTTTTGAGCTGTGCTCGGTTACCATAGGAACAGCCTCTAACTGCAGGCAGTATGACGTTGCATAGTTGGCTGTGATTGGTTGATTGTACACAATGTAAATATCTTGTATATACGATATCGGTAGTACTAAATAAAAAAGCTAATATTATCTCTAATGTTTCACTGTATAGACATGAAATAGAATAGATGGGTCTTTCTTAGATGACCCCACCCACCCCTCCCTCCCCCTTTAAGGGTTTGCAAACTCAACAGCAACCTTGCGGGCTTGTCAATTTAGCAATCGTTTAAAAAAGAAGATTAGAAACAAAGAAAGTCCTAAGACTGTTTTGTAAGTTAGAGTTTACTTGTATTTCGGGATATTCTCAGGCTACTTCTTGTCTATGGGGCTATTTGTCTTGGTCCAGAAAAGCTAAAACGGCTCTGAAAACGTTACTTTTAGTGAAATTAAGTTACTGTGCGCTTGAAACAGAAAGGCCATGGATGAACAACGCGTGTTTATAGTCAAGGTTCAGACACATGAAACTGTAAAACCAACCCAAATGTATACAAACCAACGACCCGCTTTCTGCAATTTGCAATGTAACGACAACTGATTGCGTTAAAATTACGTCGAATTTCAGAAAATGTTGGATCAGAGCAAGGAAATGCTGACAGTCTTAAATAGAATAGGAGGAAAAATATTTCAAGAAGACGTATGATTTAAGGCCTTTTCAAAGAAGATTTCTTTATTAAGAAAACAGCGCCATTATTAAACAATGGCATACGCGAGCTTACGTGTTTAATCTCTGTATAAAGAGTAGCTCTGTTTGCTTTGTTATTTCGCCTGATGAAGGTTTTGGAATAAAAACCGAAATATCGCTCCATCAAGTCTCCGCTGTTTAGTATAGGCTTAAGGTAGCTCGATTGGGTTTTGTTGACAAAATCCAGTCGAGCCACCTTAATCAAGAGACCCGATATGTTGGCGGCCAGGCTAAAGCTACTTTTAGTAACTTCGCCATCGCGTGATCACACGGTTCAGTGTCGTCACGCTACGCGAAAGATTCCACAAGCGTGACAATGGAGGCAAGTGTCTCCCTCGAAAATGATGCGAAACTCGCCCCGTAAAGAACTCAGCACCGTTTGAAAGTACGGTACGGAAACGCACCAAAGACGGTGGTTGGTCAAGTGGCTCAGCTATTTAAAATCCCCCACCGGGCCCCACCGGGCCCGCAATCGGGCCCCCAGGATAAACGAGCATAACCGGTTAATAGCGTGAAGCATTTTAAGAACAAACAATGTTTAAAGCATTGAGACATCTTTATTTGGGACAGCGGCTAAAGGTTTACCATCAAAGTCTACAAACCATTCGCAGATTGCACCTAACATTGGCGCTACGTGGAAATAGAGTGGTTCAAACAGAACACCATGAGAATTTTGTAAAAGTGAGTTGGGAAGATGGTACGAGCAACAGATATCCGAACGTTTATTTACGAGAAAAGTGTCAGTGTGACACTTGCTATCACAGTTCATCCCAACAACGACTTGTGCATATGAAGAACTTAAACCTTGACAGTAGAGCAGGCAGTGTTTGTGTCAAGGATCATGGAGGGAAAATCAAAGTATTGTGGCAAGACAATCACGTTAGTGAATTTACCTCTGAATGGCTGATTGATAAACGACTCTCTGAGGAAAAAGCTAACAAATCTCTTCTAAAAGATGGAATACAACTTTGGGATAAACATTTCACAGTTCCAGTTTTTGACTTTGATTCGGTGCTGAATGACGAGGGAAGTCTTTTGGAATGGCTTCAAACGATGCATCGGTTTGGTATTGCTAAAATAACTGGTGTACCACAAGAACTCGGTCAGGTGGAACGACTTGGTGGTGCAGTTGGATTTCTGAAGAATACAGTTTATGGGTATAAAAGAATAAACAGAAATTGCTGTCTATTCACCATTTTCCATACATCAGTTCAGTGGTCACACACAAAGCATTGAAGCGAGGCTTCAGGGTACACACAAAGGATTATTGCAATTTGTACCCTGAAGCCTCGCTTGGATGCTTTGTGTGTGACCACTGAACCTATGTATGGAAATTGGTGAATCTAAATATTCAGACTGCATAGCTTACCCCACAGACCCTTCCCCAACAAATTGAGGATCCACAATATTTATTTATGTGTGTGTGAGATTTGACTTGGGGGTGGTGGAATTTGAAATGCAAGTGAAAAAAGAGAGTGGAAAAGTGGGAGAGCTAATAAGATGGAATGAAAATTTGTTTATAAAATGGCATGATTTGGAGAAAATAATAGCGAGAAAAATATATATATATACAGTGGTAGCTCTATTAAGCAGACACACTTTATCAAGCAGGCACTAGTTCAGGTCTCAGCGAAAATTTCTTTGCATATTTATTGTAAATTGAACCCTTTACTTCGTGGACACCTCTATGGGTTTTGAACCTTTGGAATTAAGGTTTATATGTATTTTATAAATGAATTAGTTTTGCTTTGCCGTCAGGAAATCTGTGGCCCTCCGCAGTGAGTTCAATGCCAGAAGTCTTGCATACACCAGCTATGAACTTCAACCACATACTGACCTTCCTTATTATGAGTTCAAGCCAAGTGTAAGTACAATTGAAGTTCAATTATTGCATGAATTGTTAGTGCTTTTCGTAGAGAGAGAGAATCTTTTTACAACTAAGTCTCACAATCTGATTGGTTAAAACCTGGGGGGGGGGAGGGCACTCCATTATTAAAGGATCGGGTATGCTCGTCGGAAATTAAAAAAAAAATACCCCTAAAAGATACCAGAAGTCTTTTAAGAAGGGCGTGGCTGGACGATTTTTAACCCCTAAGAGATACCAGTGCTATCAAGCTAATGAACAATATTATGATGAACATAAAATTGAACGGTCGACATGCTTTTGTTGGGCAAATTCCTTCTATGTGAGAACAAGATGATAAGCGATAGGGCCTTTTGATACCCTAAGATAGACCAGGAAATGCTAAAACTCTAAACTTCAATTTTAACCCCTAAAAGATACCAAATTGCTGATTTTTACCCCTAAGAGATGCGAAGAGCATACCCGATCCTTTTACAATGGAGTCCCCCCAGGGGTTAAATACCATTGTCAAATATAAGGGTTCAGAGACAACAGTGCTGAAGTGATTAATCAGACATGCTTGGGCTAGATTATAGAATACCTGTCCACTTTTTTGAATAACAATAGAAGCTTTTGTATTCCTGCATCGTTTTCAAAGAGTTCCGCTCTAGAATATATTATGGTGGATGGGTATTCGATAATTGCTCCCATGCTTGTTCTGCTGCCACATGTATTGTCAAGTATTTTTCACCTTTTAACACAATTATTGTTGTAAAAAACAACTGCAATTTGTTATAAATAGAAAGAATAGCAGATCCATGCTTTTGATGGCCCAATGGAAGATTAGCCAGGCTAAATTGGCTCCATCTTTAAATAAAGTTTATTATTATCCATGCTATATGTTAACAGTACTGTTCCCTTATTTTTTAGCAAGCAGTTATGCAGTTTATCAGAGTTTTATGCAAGCACTTTTTATAATACTTTAAGTACAATTGTTTTAGGTAATTTTTCTTCACTTCATTGACCAAGTCAAATCAGATGGTGGAGCTAACACACTTGTAGATGGATTTAACATCATAAAACATTTTAAACAAGAACAGCCAAGATTCTTTGATCTCATGGTTCACACTCCAGTACTTTGGAAGGTTATTGGCACAGAAGAAGTTTATGGTGATTTTATAATGACTTTTGAAAGACCAGTGATTGAGTAAGAGTTAAAAACTAAATCCTTATTTTGTGTTTTACTTCTTTACTGGTAATCAAGGTTGGTCAAAGCAGTGAACTCAGCAAGAGCACCCGTCTTTCACCTCTGTGGTTCCAGGTTTGATTCCAGTTGGCACATATCACATGTGACTTGAGTTTGTTAGTTTGTTCTCTCCCTTGCTTCAAGGGTTTTTTCCCAGCTCCTCTGGTTTTCCTTCCTCAGTAAAAACAAATTAATGAGCTGAGAGTTGTATACATGGGATATTAGAGTGTAGTGGTAATGTTTGTGAGAATACAGTTTCCCCCAAGAACTACAAGACGTTGGACACTAAAATAAAGCAGTCTTTTTCCTAATATTCATAACCAAGCATGTGGGGTGCATTGAGGCCCGGACACACGGTGAAACTTTTCCCGAAAACTTGCTGAAACACCGCGCGCAACACGGTTGCACCATTGCATCTTGTGCAATGTTGCGCACAACAGTTCTGGACAGTTGCAGAAGTAGAACTCGACCCTACTTCTGCGGCTGTTGAGCGCAACGTTTCGCGAAACATTGGAATGGGTGGACACACACGCTACAACATTGTGTTATATATGCGCGATGTTTCAGCAAATGTTTCAAGAAATGTTACACCGTGTGTCCGGGCCTTTAGGATGTCAAATTTGTAAAACTGGTTCTAATTTTCCTGCAGGTTGAAGGGTGCATATTCGTTCTTTAACACAAGAAATCACTTTCTTTTCTTTTTTCTTTTTCCCCCAATTTCTATTTTAGGATGGGATGGACAGGAAAAGTTGCGAGAATTAACTACAATGAGCCTTTGAGAGAAAACTTTGTTAATGTTCCAGTAAATGATATAACAGAGGTATACCATGCTTACCATGCCTTAACAAAGATGTTTTATGATGAACGTTTTGTCGTCAAGGAGAAGATGGCAGCTGGAGAAATGTTGACGATAGATAATGATCGCTTATTACATGGAAGAACAGCGTTTTCTGTGACTGAGGCAGACACACGATGGCTTCAACAGGCTTATATTGACTGGGACATTTTACGCTCGAAAACAGAAGTTTTGAAAGAAAAACTGAGGAAAGCTGACCACGTTTGACTTAAAGAAATCTTTCAATTTTTAATCTCTTACATAACAACTACTGTACAGTATGCCACGATACAATCAATGACAAAAATCACGATGATGATGATGACATGGTAATAGAAAATCAAAGGAATTAATATATATATTGTTTAAAAAAAATCATTTTATACACATTTTTGAAAAATATATTTACAGCATTATCACTACATATATACCAAAATTAAAAATTAAAAATCTTTGAAACCGAGAGGTGAGAGAATTGAAACACAATCACATGAAAATTAGCAGGATGACGTCTTGCCTCCGATTTATGGGCTTTTTTAAGAACTGCGCTCAGCCACGCTATGAAATAATTATCATTTTTGTTCATTGTTAATGAATACTGAATGTCCTCGTAGACAATGTTGTATTTTTATAAAAGAAATGAAACACTTACCCGCTGTGCTGTGTGCAGATTTAGAGCACTTGGCAATTGATGTTCTGCTGAATCTCCGCTTGGGGGTTTCATGTAGTCCACATTACTTTCGGCCTGCGGTCACTTCTGCACTGAGCATGCGCGCGCTTTTTCCTATTTCAAAAACAGTTCGCGAATTTGGCCCGGCTTCCTGGTTATGTTCTCCTGGTCATAACGACTAAATGTGTTAAATAGCACTTCATCGGAAGACAATTGGAAGACATCTCAACATACCTTAAATGACCCTTGCTCATCGCTACTTAGACACTCCGCCGGGCAAATATTTCATTTCATGCTTCAGCGTTTAATGTTTCAGGCATGCGCAATGTCTTTCGCAACTCTAGGAGTAGTATTTTGTGTCATGGGCTCCTCGTTCTTTTTCATGCGCGCACTGTTAGAGTGGATTTCGTATGACTTTGAAAAACTACGACACGGTGACGGCACGGTACGGAACCTCGCCTGCTGATTTCTTTACAAATTTGCGAAGACATCAGCAGGCGAGGTTCCGTACCGTGGCCGTGCCGTGCCGTGCCGTGACCGTGTCGTAGTTTTTCAAAGTCATACGAAATCCACTCTATCGTCGTTTTTAGAGCGTGAGAAAGCCTCAACTGACGTTGGCGAGCGCGCTCGAAAAAGAACGTACGCGTGACGTCCGTGTCGTTGTTTGTGGTTGCTATGGGTTCCGTATCAAATCATCTAAAAAACCACGCGCGCGCGTGCGTTTTGTGAGGTGATAATTGTTCAAACGTACTAATTGTTTCCATCAGTTTGTGTAGAAGAAGAAACTAAGATATGCCTGTCTACTGAGTGATGAGAATACAGCGACGAACGGCTAATGTAAACAGCTCTTTGAACAAGGTAATATTTGTCTCTTGCCGGATAAATTTGAAAAACGCATCTTGTTTTGCGTCGACACTGAAACGGTCTTTCAAAAAATTGTTGCGCGCGGGGTGGTAATTAGGTGTGTATTTGATCCAATACCTTTAAGTTATCTTCTCTTTCAGAACAAGCAATGCGCTTGAAATCTTAAAACATGGAGTCTCTATTAAAACCATGGATCACACCTGGCCCAAACTGGGACGAAGCGTTCAAAACATGGGGAATCTTCTGGGAAGTACATCGATATTTGTTTGGTGTGATCTTCGCTTTGACATCAGTGTACGCGTTACATCGGGTTTTTCGAATTGTTTATGGAAAAGATGCAAGGAAGGAATACCGTGAACTCCTGTTTCTTGTTTTCACTTTGGCTTTCTCTTTACTAAGGTGCATCATTCTGTTGCTGGATCCGTATCATCAAGGATCAATACTCACTGGTGTTCAACCAACACGTTTATTGTGGGGCGTAGGTACACCATGCTTTATTGCTGCAAATCTTACTCTACTTGTACTGATTCGTAAAGATTCTGACTCAAATTGTGGTGGACTATGTAGTCATAAATGTCAGCTAATTCTAACTGCATGCGCGATAGTTACGCACTTTGCATTGTCTGCTGTCAAGGACGCTCTCAATGTTCTACCAATACTGCTAGAGATGGTCTGTCAAGGCTACACTGTACTCCTCGAAGTACACGTTGCGTTAGTATTTCTGATACTTGCTAATGTCATCAGGAGAATGTTGCACAGCATTAACGCAAATGCGTGGATTGCGCTACTCTTGACACTATTAGGGGTCGCAATCACACTGTATTGCGTGACTACTGCATATTATGTGTACACAGTGGGGTTATTTGATGTTAGACCAACTTACATCCATGCATGGAAATGGTGGATTCTAGAAACGATCTTGCGTTCATCAGAGATGTTATCTTGTGATTTTGCTTTGATTGCAAGCCATGAAAAACACAGACGCGCTCTCAGTTTAGACACACCAGACTATGATACGTACAACTACTTAAAAGCGCTGGCTAATTATCGAAATTCCGCATCTTCAATCGAGGAAACAAAATCTGATGAGGGCGGCAGCGATAAAAGGCATAAACGTAGTGAAGACATAAAAACACAGAGGATTACGGCACAACGCAGCGTCAATATCGATGTGCCACTCAGCCAAGATCAAACTGAAGACAGTGAGATGTACGAGGCATATGATAATCGTGATTACCACGACAAAGACTACGTTTATGAGGAATACTATCAAAATGATGAGAGCTACGACGATGAATATGACCAAGAAAAGTACTACGATGAACGCTATTATGACGAACACTATCATGATCAAGAATATGATGATGGTTATGACGATAAAAAATGCTGAATATCACGCTGTAAAGATTCCCCCTGTAAAAAAGCGTGACGAATTGCGCTCACCTAACAGTCGACGTGTTCACTGGAGGTACGTTTACCTAAACAGAACTAGAGGACTGAGAGATGCTGATCCTGAGGCAGTGTCTTTTGTTTTAGGTGAATGATAAATGACAATAGCCAACGTGTTCACTGGGGTATGTAGTATACTTACAGAGTATTCAAAACTGCTATCAGTCATGTCCTGACTGACCAGTAGTCTGTAACGATGACCTAAGTCAGGTTTGTCCGCAAGAAATCTGCACACGACAAATCATTTGCCACTGACATTTCATTTCAAAATACCTTATTTAAGTGAAAATAATTATGATTATACATGTATTGTGGTGTTACATCATTAAGATGTGAATATAAGATAGTAATACATGTCACTGCAAAATATCTTTAAAATCTGAGGTTTTTCAGCTCACGGCTCAGTTATTCAAAATATATAGTTTAATATTCTATTGTAATTTATGTCTGCAAGACTATATTAAGTCTGGCTTTCACTAGCGACGCAAGCACAAGCGCAAGCAGCATAATGCTCCGTTCTCATTGAGATAACATGGACGCAAGCACAAGCAGCATAATGCTCCGTTCTCATTGAGATAACATGGACGCAAGCACAAGCAGCATAATGCTCCGTTTTCATTAAGATAACATGGACGCAAACACAAGCACAAGAAAAAAAATAATGATAATATTTAATATTTATATAGCGCATTTTCTATATAGTATAATCAAATGCGCATAATAAAGAAAAATATTTGATCTTTGTGCTTGCGATTATGCCTGGGTGGTAGCGTAAACCAGCCCTTACATATCTATAGCAAGAGTCTAAAATCTCAATCGACTTCATTCGCCAAACTTTCCCTCAAAGTTCTTCGACGAGAGTTGGTCATGTCTTTGTCGGTAAACGCGCTCTCCAACACTTCCGTTCCCTTTACTTCCGGTCCAAATGAGGTCCTCCCAGAGAATACACGATCACAATCATACGTCATGATGTCCCCTGCTTGCAGCCTGTGCTCGATACTGTACTTTGGGTCCCTTATTAGTCCCGCGAGGTTATAGTAGGCTCGGTACAACTTCGTGATTTCATCGGGCGTCGCATGAACGAATGTGGCGCGATTCGAATCGTTATAGATTATACTTCTTAAATGACCATTTGAATCAAGTCTACAAGACAAAGCACAAAGAATTGTTCTAGTTACCTGTAAGGTAAACTAATAGTAACTTGCTGTGCATTTTACCTTATCATTGGCCTGGAAAATTTCATGTGAAATTCTGTATCCTTATTGGCTACTCTTCTTTGGTACATTATTGGAGAGGTACTTAGCAGGTCAAAGGCCTCAGGGTCATTATCTTTAAGGTGCTGTGCTACACAAAAACCATCTATGAACATATGTGCACCTCCAGCTCCTTCAATGTTCTGTTGACAGTGAATCAAGTGAAGCTAAAATGATGAAAACAAAGATGGTCATTACATACAGAGAGATGGTGCTCCCTGCTCTGTGGAATCATAACCGTTTAGAGACAACTCTAGAATTGTCTTTGGGTGGGGCTCCAGTGTTTTAGAAATCAGAAGCCACTGAGAGAATCAAGGGAGTATTTTGCAAAATCTTGAGATGAATATAGCCCAAAGTAATCTCAATAGGGGTGTGCACCCACACCCCTCCCGTAAATATCCCCTTGCATTCAAACAAAGTGCTCTTTTCTTTGACATTTCTTTGTGTTACCTCCTCCATCTCTCCCCCTGCATGAGTGGGTACTTGATACCCCCCTCCCCCCTGCATGACTGGGTACTTGATACCTACCCCTCCCCCCTGCATGAGTGGGTACTTGATACCTACCCCTCCCCTGTATTCATCATATGGGCACATTGACTGAGGCACAGCTGACAGCCTGCTACCATTTCTTCCATTTTGTTCAACACTTTTGTGAGTTTCATAGGATTTCCTGGGGAGAAAGCACCAAATAAGGTCATTTTCTATTATTTTCTATAAAACCCATTCCAAAAAAATCCCAAATTTCATTACAAGATGTTGAAATCTTACCCAAACCACATCTCCTTGAGAAAACCTAAAGTTTCACCAAGTTTATGGACTTGTCCTGGTTCTGCTGGAGCACCTTTGAGAAGTACAATGCCATGGCAACTAATCATGTCCAACCATTCCACGGTTGATGACTTAGTTTTTAAAACTTCATGGAAAGGCATTGTAGGAATATTCCCTGTCATTTGGCTATCCCACAGCTTTACACCATCATTAATTAGGTTTTCCTGAGGATAGATAATGGTTCAATTTCTTCAAAACTTTTCTGAACTATAATTAACTCATTTTAAAAATCCTTATCTTCTCAACAATCACTGTTACAAGGCCAGCCCTCAAAGAGGGGGAGAGGAGAGAAGGGGGACTCTTCCCTTCTCTCCCTTCCCTTCCCATCCTCTGTAGGGTAGTTTTGTTTAGTTGGTGAGGGATGATCATGTTTAGGTGGAGAGAATAGTTTTGCTTAGGGGTAATCAAATTCTGGCACAACAAATGCAAATTAAGCTAGAATCTATAGGCATATTCCAAAATATTTTCAAATAATTGAAGAGGCTAACCCCCCCTCCCCTCCTTCCCCTATCAAAGTGTAAAGGGGAGGGAAGGCAGGCTACCATACTCTTACTGAGTCAACTTGTTCCTCGCCTTCCTCAAGAAGACGTCTCTGATACAGCCAATCAGAGTCAAAGCTTGTTACATGATTGTTGGGCCATGTTAAAGTAATCTGTTTTCCTGTCAACTGAATTTCAACTTTAGAAGCCACCAAATCATCAGTAAGCCCTGCTACTGAGTCAAATGCCCTTTGCTTGGATGAAACATGAAAGCATTCAGAACACTGACAGATATCACGAAGATAAACAAATGGATATTGATTACTTGTGCCATCATCCCAAGTTACACTCAATAATCCATTGTTAACATTTGGAACTAAATTCTTCACGAGGCGAGAGTCAGCAGTTTGAGCTTGTGTTGATGTTGAGAGAAAGAGACGCAGTGCAGGTATTGCAACAGTGCGCAGTGAAAGTCCTTGGAATTGGCGTAACATCATTACCTGTGAATAATAATATGTATAATTATGTATAATCAATTTCACTGATGCATATTGTAAGGTCAAATGGTTTAGCCTTTTGGAGGACTGGATTTAAACTGCGTCGTACAAGTGCCGTGCTGTTTGAGGTATAAGAACAGTTCTCGTAGGCACTGCACCGTATAAACCATTCCAAGAAGTTTTCGTACGCATCGCACGGTAATCGACCGTACCGTGCCGTGACCGTCCATTTTAATACACAGTCATACGAAATCTGCTCTATAAAAACATTCGAAATTTCTGTTGCACTGTACTGTAACACTGTTCTGTGATTTGATGTTCTCACAGTTATACAAAAAATACTCTAATATTATATTGTTGAAAAACGATCAACACAGTATTAGACATTTGATATGTCTTTAAATATGTGCGTCATCGCACACGCTTTCTACAAATTGGGGGCGAAATATTATGGATTTTGAGCAACTAGAATTTAGTTTTAAAGATGCAGTTTGTGATCTTTTTACTATAAATAAAGGATTACCTTATAACAAGGCGAAGTTAGGGCCACAAACTGAATTTTGGATGCTTCTCTGATGGAGTAGGTCACGCAAATGTACATTCTAGAGGTCGAAAAAGACTGGAAACTAATGTTGTAACGCAATCTTCAATCGGCCATTACGTACAGCTAGCTTTTACATGAAAGTCTTGTTTTCTTTCCGAACTTCAAAACATATAAGTTTGTTACATTGTTATCGTTTAAATGCTGCTGCCATTTCACGCTTAATAAGTGTTAATTCAAGCAAGGTATTTATTCGAAGAAGAAATATGGAAGACAGTCTAGAAATCACTGATCTAAAAGTTGTTCCTTGTGAAAACTCAAGATTTATTCAACCATCAAGAGTGGTGTTTAAGCAGGTACGTTTGTAGGAAGAGAGCACAGACTAGTAAACGAGTAGTGGATTGAACAAAAGCAGTATAAATTTTACGGCAGAAACGATTACGTAATGACCTTTAGGAATCAGTAAAATCAGAGTTTAAAATTGCTTTCCAATGTTTGATATAACCTGACTTGCATTTTGCACAAAAAATTCAGCAGCAGCTTTATAAGTTACAGTCTTGCTAACTTTCTGAATGACTGTCTAGTGCAGCCAAGACCCTTTGTTTAAATCTGCTAATCATATGCAGATCCATCCTTTGCCTCGCTTTGGCTCAGTAAAACAAAAGAATCATTGAATGATTCCATTAGAAAGATTAAGCATCATGCATATTGGAAGGGGCAGACGTCAGAGATCACATGACCTACTTTTATTGCATCAGGTGTTGCACATTTGGCACTCAAACAAGAGAGAGAAAGAATAACTTCCTATACAGCAAATGTGAAAATGACTTACTTTGCAATGCCAGACCACAGGGAGCCCACAGCTTGTTACTGTTTAAAATTTGAAGCAAGATGCACTGATCACAACGCTAAATATGTTAGAATTCTGGTGACGTGTTAGTAAATGCTTCAAATTTCAAACATTAACAAGCTGGGCTCCCTCTGGTCAGACGTGGCAAAAAACAGGTCATTTGATCCTCTCTGCCATCTGCAATTTCCCTTGTAACTCTATGATCTCTTAGCAGAGTCAAAACAAGGAAGGGATGTATCCACATATAAATAGTAACATAATTCAAAGGGCCTATCCAGTTGTATAATTTCTACATGTTGTCAAATTTATTTGTTTCTATTCTTCCCTAAAGAATGGTCAAGAGAGGTTATGGGATTATATCAACGAACATGATGAGTATGTGTCAATAATAATAATGTGATAATATTTATATATGTGTGTAGAATGGTGTTCAAAGAATTTGGGATTATCTCACAGTCCATGATAGGTATGTAGGCAAACTAAACAGAGTATGCGATCTCTTAAATTATACAGTTGTAAATTGACTTTTTAAATTTAAAATCTTCAATGAGAACCTAGAATTTGTCTATCTGGGCCCATGCATTTGTTATTACCTCCTCAGCCTTTCCTATGTGTAGGGAGGATAAAAGGAGAGAGGGATATATTGAATAGAAGGAAGTCTAAGTTTGCTTTCATCTCATAATTTTCAGTGTGGCATGTCTTGTATTCAACACAACACGACAAGCTTTTGTCCTTGTTAAGCAATTCAGACCAGGTAAATACTCATGACAAATATAATTCATCAAACCCATAAATTTGTGGTCAAATTTGCTTTGTTCAGGAACAGGTATAGAACTTGTGTTTGCACTCCAATGCTAGAGGTTTTTATGACTCCGATACTCTAAACTTCAAATGAGTTTTGAAACTACTATGAATAGAATATCTCAGTCACACACTCTTTACATAGATGGATATATTTTAATGAATGGCAAAAGGAATTTTAATGCTTTTGCTTTCAGCTGTTTATATGCACGCAAATCGAAAACTACATCAACAAACCCAAAACAAGAACTCCATTACTGTGACAACAGAAGATCCATCTATCTCAGCTTTGGCACCACCCAGTGCAGGAATAACATATGAAATGTGTGCTGGAATTATTGATCAGAACATAACCCTCACAGCATTAATGAAGCAAGAACTACTAGAAGAGTGTGGATATGATGTTCCTGAAGCCGATATTCAACAGATTTCCAAATTCCGTAGTGGTACCGGCAGCACAGGTTCAGAACAAACAATTTTTTATGCAGAAGTGACAGATAAAATGATTGTAGACGGAGCAGGTGGTGGAAATCTTCATGAAGGAGAAAGAATTGAAGTTTTTTATTTACCTCTTGAAAGCAGTCGAGAATTTATTTTTGATGAAAGTAAGGAGAAACCATCAGGTCTTCTTTTTGCATTTATGTGGTACTTTAATAAATTTAAAGTATTTCTATGATGTTAATTAGTTATTAATAACTTTTTAGCAAAATATAATACCTGGAATTTCATTAATGCAGAACTAAATCGTTCACAGTGTAAAATATTTTTTATTCGGTATATGATTTGTTTTAATAATCACACATTTTCAAGAGCACAATACATAATTTTTATAGCAAAAGTTAACATAACTCATGCTATGACTTTGTAATTTCTATCTTAGTAGTAATTATGACTTACAATGGTGTTTAAATGTTAATGTGTTTACAAATGTTTGATATAAAATTTCACATCTTAATAAAACCTCAAATATACACTGACTAGAGTTACTTCTCTGCATCAAGGAGGTCTGTCTTCTATGGCAACACTGATTGGTAGACTAAGTAAAATAGTTATCAGTAAATGCCATTAGGCATAGACCCATCGATGTCAATTCTTTTATGATCTGATCCTTTACCACAGAGAAGGCACGTCATGGAATACTCCTACAAAACAAATACTCATTAATAAATATTACTGTCCAATAATAACTATATTTGGGTGGGTTTACATGGGCAATTTAATCATGCACTGAATACAATGGATGAGTTTCAACTCAGGACAAAAGTACCTTGGTGTTGACACTGGGTAGAAAATACTTGAGTAAATAAATTCTTTTCCTAGGGTGCTTACAATTTATACCAAACCATCTGGTTACAAATTTATTTGCTAATGCAGGTGAATTTACTGTTATGTAAACATTTCTTTAAATGATAAAGAAATATTGTTTTAATTTTCCTATGAACATATATATCACTGTACCTGGAATTCATCATCAACTCTAAATGTGTAAGTGTGCTCAGCTATTACATGTCCACAGATAGTGCAAACATCTGAAATAAAAGGTAAAATGTATTTACCAATATGTCATATCATAAGATTTATACCATTGCCTCCAATATTGTTATTAAACACCAGCTTACTAATTGCACACTTTCTACTTACGTGTATAAGTGATAAGTTCTTCCTCATCTTCGTCTTCCTGCTCTGTTCTATTTGTTATAACAATAGGTTCTTTCTTACCACATTGTTTACAACCTTCAAAATTCCATAAATATGAACCATTCTCTAAGCACATATTACCCTGCAGTGTATGAAGATAAAATCACATTACAATAAATATTGTAATTATTACTTAGACTGAGCTAGGGTTTATGGATCAGCACCTCAAGATACCATGCAGCTCTGTGCAGTACCCACAGATTTTGGGGGTCAACTTTCAAAATGGGGTATAGAATAAACCATTTTGAAAGTTGACTCCCAAAATCTGTGGATACCGCACAGAGCTGCATGGTATAGGTGCCATAAACCCTAAGCCTATCTAAAGGATATATGGTTACAGAGCTATATTGCTATGCAACTACTTGAGAACAAAGCCTACCATCATTGCCTTGCCACTCTACAAATGTAGCTTGTGAGGACAAGATATTGTGTAGTTCCAGGAAATATCCATACCCCCACCATGGAGGGAATTTGTAAATAGACCCCCAACCTGTGGAACTTCCATTTTTCTTCCATACAAACCCTATAATTTTGTTCTCTGACCCCCATCCCCCTCCACAATTTCCTCCATGGTTGGCATATGGACATTTTGTGGAACTAAACATTCTAAAGTTTTACCCTGTCATCTCTTGTCCATCTTGATTTAAGTTAACTTTCTTTTGATTCAAGAATAGGTTTTAAAGGTTTAAAGATGACTTTAAAAAACACAGTACAGTGCACACACCACCCCTCCTGAGAATATCTTCTAGATCCCTCAATGGTTTTGGGATTTCTCACGCTGAACTGCTATGGTATAAAGCCCATAAGGGAACGGGAACTGAAGAGCGGAAAGGGCGGGCTTGCTTTGGAAACTTTCATTAAGATGACCTCTTAAATGGGCCATTCCATTTAATATCCGCTCCCCCCCTATTGAGGTATCTGGATATCCAAGGGGGAGGGGGGGGGGGGGGCCTCACCTCAGCTGAACCATCCAAGGGGGTAGAGAGTTGATAAGACACATATATCCAAGAGGGGGAAGATAGGATAATAGAAGGATATGGGGGCTGTGGGGCTGGGGATACAAATGTAAGACATACTGAGTAGGTGCTGATCAATCTACAGAACAGCCAGGGATCTATCTTCTAGGATTTAGGATATCCTATCCAAAGGGGATAGGAAGAAAATAGGAATATATTGGATCGGAGTACAGTATAGAATGGATAATTCATAGGGTATACTGAAGTCGTCCAAAGAAAAATACGAGAAATACCAAGGGAAAAGGAAAAATCCAAGAAGCACAACACCATCATAATCAGGGTAATAGAGTGGGCGTTGGTTACAGAAAACGTATACCACATGAAGTGTGAAATTAATGGTGTTATCCTCTATTTAAATGCTTATAAATTCATTTATTTATCCATGCTTTCGGGCCCAGTCTGTCATCACTCAGAAGCTGGGAATTCAAACCTTGCTATTAAAAATAAACTTAAAAAATATTGCTTGTATTTGGAAAAATATTTTTTGATATATCGCTAGTTTCAAGTTGATTTGCTCTCGGTGTTATTTGCTTAACTAATAGAGCACGCAGAAGTTTTGTTCGGTAATTGACAAAGCCAGGCAATCCTCCAGGCGTTCCTATCTGCGCGTATCGAGATGTACTAGGCGTTCCTCGCCTTTCTTTGCTGACGTCAATGTTTACATTTTGCTTCATAACATACGATTAAAAATGAATAAAATTACAAACTGAGTGCTAAACTTTTGAGAATTTTGTTATATAAGATATCTATGATTTTTTTTTTTTTTTTTTGGTAAAAATCAAGAGTTTTTAAACCGCATCACGCAAAAACTATTGAAAACGAAGATCCACAAAAAGATAAGCAAAAGGAGTCTAACTAAAATCTCCCAAAAGTTGCAAGGCACAAATATTTCTTTAGCTACTGCTTTTTTTTAAGTTTGCTAAATACGATAACGAGATTTTTGGAAGCGTAGATCGTGTAAGAGCATGATTACTTCAAAATTTCCTCAGCTGAACAGATCCATCAACTGATCTGTGCTAGACAAATAATTTATTTCTTCAACGTTGATTTTTACCGTATATTACAAGCTTTCGTTCCGTCCATTTAGCAGGGAATGAATATCGTTCGAAAGTATTTATAAAAGTCAATAAATACTTTAGATCATGATTCATAATCATTCCCTGATGATGATGGACGGAGGATGATATGAATGAAGGTCCGATTTACAAAGGAGCCGCAGCGATGTTTGAAGCTTGCTAATCCAATTAAATTTAATAGGGTTGCGCGCTCGTAACGCCTATTAAGCCGTAATTGAATAATAGAGTCGGCATTTACTGTAATTCTATGGAAACACAGGCTAATTTGTAGTTATTTTGACCGAAGTCTACAAATTTCCTGGCTCTGAATTCACCACCTATTTTGAGAATTACACAGTTTACCAAAACAAAGCGGCAAACATTAAAAGTAATCACTTGTGTCATTGACTGTATTGCTAGTAAAAATATTGGTTTAACTTTTTCTAAATTGCTGTTTATGAGCTCCAAATGAAGGAGAACTAAATATCTTGAGCCACTCCGACACTCTCCCCAACAGCATTGCTTTGTAGCGACCATTTACAAGACAAAATGTTCAAATTTTCTGGCTTCAACTTCACTAATCTACAACTAATGTCTGACCTTAGTAAGGTGTCCTAAGCCGATGAAGTCTAGTATAAGCAAGCACGCTAGAACCTACTCTGCTTACTGCCGATTCCGATGATGTAATCTATTACATTGTTCATTACACGGAGGTCAATCATTTGCCTCTCCAAAACTTCATTTTTTAGGAATAATAGATTGCTTTCGTTCGCAAAAAGCCGAAATCGAGTTTCTTAACAAATTTTTTAATTCTTTAGAGAATTGATTGACGTCCGTCGAACACAAACTGCTCACGCTTCATCGGATTTGGCGGTAAATTTGCAGTTTGTAAATGTGAATAAAAAAACATATGACAAATCCAAATTATGCTTTATTTTTTGACCATCTCACGTCTACACGTAACATACTTTGGGATGCAATTGTAACATTTGTAAAAAAAAACCTGTACGCTTATCTAAAATCTTAAAAAATGCAGTTTCCGTAATTTTGGAAATTTGATTATTTTCTGTGGTTTTCAAAACGTTTACAAGGAACTCAACTGCTTTTCATGCTAATTTACATAGCTCGAGGAAAAATATCCAGTCTAGACAGAAAATTTGTCAAGAATATTTATCGGTCAACCAGAACAGAAGTCAGGTTGACTGTCAGTCCTGTTACTTAAGCTTCGGAGCAAAATTAATTAAGTATTCCACAGCCAGTAACACTGATGAAATGTTTACAACTTTGGTAGCAGTCTATTCATGGGTAATATTTTCCATTAGTTCCGACAAAAATTTTTTCTTCACGTTCAAACTTCTTCTGAAGGCATCCTCTGCCTTCTGCAATTCACCATAATTCGCACGATGATGTATTTCTTTCTCTTTGATGTTTTCTTCTCGACCGCCTTTACTCTTTAAATCATCTAACTCGTCACGGCTTTTTTCCACTCTTTTCTTAGCATTCATCGTGCGTCGTAAGTTTTTCTTAATGGTCTCCAGTTTAGTGTTATTCATTTTTGACTTCAGTTCGGGACACTTTGACATTAGCTCATCAATCTTGCCTGTCATCTCTCGGTCCTCTTCCTCCATGAGGCTTGCCTTGTGCAATCTCCATTGTTCGTGTAGTATCTTGTCCAACTCATCACCCTTACAGTCATTATAACGCTCATCCTTGCAGAGCTCCTCTGCTTTTTTATTCCAAAACATCCTTCTTGTTTTCTCCATGCCTTTTGCTTCTCTGACTTCATGTTCTTTGAACACGTGTACGCCTTTCCTTGCTGTAGCTGTGGCTTGCAATTTTTCGGGTTTTCTTGAGCCTCCAAAGTAATCAGTCAAGGTACTCTGTAGTCTTGGTTTCTTTGCCGGGATTTTCACGTTACTTGATTCATATTCTTCTCTGAACAACTGAATTCTGTACTGATTTCTGGTTCCCCATTTCCTATGGTACTTTTTACGTCTCCACTGGCTTTGTGACCTTCGTCGTCCAATTTTTTTGAGGTGATCTGTGTTTCTTGTTTGAGAAGTTTTAATGACAATGTATCCGTCATCGTCAATGACATTTTTTAAAAAAGCTTTCTTCTCTTGTGTTTTGCTAAACGGGACCCCGAACTTGCTCATAAAATGAAAATTACTTGGCAGTAATTCCTCTAACTCCTCCTCCATTTGACATCTAATGTCTGCCAGAGAAACATCGTTGCTTTCAAGAAACAAAATTCCTAAAGCTTCACCACTGTCATTTTTTATCAGAACATTATCCATTGTGCCCAAGTTCGAGAATCAAGCGGCTTTTAAAAAGTTTGCTATCAGTCACGCTGACTTGAATGTTTAAAGCAAGAATGATTGGTCACGCCGACTCGCATACAGTTCGCGGTCTTCCGGTGTCAGTCAGGTATTTATCAGATTAATGTCCTGTCAGTTTATTTTACGGCTCATTAATGAGTCCTTTCCGGCAGTGTTCTTGTTAAAATAAAGTTCCTTCAGCGAAAATGTCTCACGTTGCGTCACGTTTCTGATGGAGAGAACATCGCTCTTAATAGAGACAACTTTGAACGTAGCACTTGAAAAGATTAGTGGGAAAGGATAAAATAAGAATTGTTTGACCTTATACCTGGATCTTTTAAATTCATTTTTAAAAGCATTGCTATCACTAGGAAACAGTGTGAGAATAAACAAACATGATCATTTTTGCCGCCGGATGTCAATGACGTCACCCGAGAAACCCACCCAACTAGCTGCATATCAAGGTGTTGGGGGTTTGTGCATAAGCTTTTTATTCTTAGTTATCTAATAACGTCTTGCAAAACAACAAAAATCGAAACTCAGAAAATCATCATATCAACATCATCAAACTGACCTGCTTGCTATTCAGTTGAATGCTCTACTGCGACAATGGGTGAAGTTGTTTTACGACTTACTTCTAAAGGAGAGCATTTAGCTTTCATTGAGTCAAAACTGGAAGTCAAACTAGAGGTGATCCGAGAGAGGATAAAAGAAGAATTATCCGACCTCATATCTGGCCCCTTTACATTCCTGTACAAAAATATGGCGATAACGAAGAAACAGGAATCCAAAATAACTGTCAGACAGTGCTCAGTAAGGGACATTGAAAACCAGTTGCTTGTTCATGATCTGTCCTTACAATTTGAGCAATCCCAAGACATGAGCTGTGACCAAGATTCTCAAGTCCAAAAAGAATCAGATAGTGAAAACAACATTGACAAAGTTTCTTCAGCAGCAACTGATAAAATCCATGCTGTATATTATGGAAAAGACAGAATTAAGTTTTACAGTGACCACGACATCGAAAGTCAGAGGTGTTGGTTGGAAAAAGAACGAATGCAATTTTGGAATGCAAAAGCTGAAGATCTACTGCGCTCCAAAAAACTAGTTAGTTTCAAAAAACAGGAATTGGTTGGAGTTCTTGAAACTTCGTGGGCTTTCAGAAAAGCCGAATTATTAAACATTAGAATATCGGAAATAAACATTCAACGAGAACGATACAGAAATGTGTTCCATGAAGATTATACAAGAGCGAGCCAAACAAAGACAAGTGTTGATTTGTTAGAAGTTTCACCGCAAATAGAAAAGAATCAAGAGGAAATTTCGAAAAGGTTATTTTTTATTCGGGAGGAAAATGAAAAAATGCTGGATTTACAATCAAAAGCCCAAAACAGCACAGAAACAACTCAATCTATTTTGGAAATTGAAAACCAAATACATGAGTATTTACATCAACTGAAACGATTCAGTGATGCTCTTTTCAAGGCAATAACCATACAGGAAAAGCGGCTGGACACTTTTAAGGCGGATCACATCAAATCACATGTCACCTTTGATGTGCCGGACTTGGACTTATCTGAAGTGAGTGAGTTGGCTTCCGAAGTTCTCGACGCAGAGAAAAACCAAGATTCCATTAATTGGTAAGTACATAATTAGTCTATACTAATTGTTAGTAGTAAAATAAGTTTTTCAATTTAGTCGCATATAACGCGGGAATGATCAAGGTAGACTTACATCACTTAGATAGTCACAAGAACCAATTGGTCTGACTTTCCGCACTAGATTGGCAAAACTTACGTAGCTCTCGCCCACTGCCTAAAATCGACAAATTGTATGCCAAATTGTATGTCAAAAGGCTGTTGAAGGAGGAGGATGTAGCCTGATTGTAAAGTTCGGTAACTGAATCGACAGAAATAATTTATTTCAAAAAATTGTAGTTGCAGAAATACTCTTTTAGGATGCAGTTATTCGAAGAAAGAAATTACGAAGACAAAACTACAAATCACTTGAAGAACGTTTGTTTAGGAAATATTCTGAATTAACTTTGGCAGTACTACGGCCAGCTTAGGTAGTGCCGCACTTGTGTTTGGGGATGAGACCACATGGCATCCATGTATGGTATCAGGAAAATGTCTACTAAGTACTGAAAAAAAAATCCTGAAAACTCTTCCACATACGGCCATCAGTTCTTTACCTCACCCAAAGTTCACTAGTTTTCGTAAAAAGATCAGTGCTCATGGAGAAGGGCTTTATTGAGATTGTTTTGAACTGAAGTCAGTAGTTGATCGCTGATCTTTAATTTTTTGTGTTTACGGCAAAAGCCTTTCTTTTAGATTTTATCTAAGGGCGCGCTTGCACTACGCGAAAATGCCCTTGTTTTATAACACAAACGTCCATTTCAAATTTTATCTAATCTAAACAAACTTCAAATAAGCCGTTTTCCGAGGAGGCCTCCACAAATTTTGGTCGTGTCAAAAACCCTTTGTTATTTAACAGTAATCTGTCGTCAAATGTTAAATTAACTGATGTAAAATTGTTGCCTTGCAACTGAAAGATTTTGAATTAAAAGCAAAACGCCTTAGAAGCTGAATGATCAAGCTTTCGAGGAAACATTTTGAAAGAACCAAAATACTAGGGGTCTTATTTCAGAGGTACGTCTTTGATTGACAAACCTAACTATTCGTTATAGAGCAAACACATGCATAATGCGAAAATGAATGCGCGAGATTGGCATGTATTTGTTGATGCAGTCTTGTGTTTGCGAACACATTTGGTTCGAGCACTGAATTTTCGTAATGCAAACCGGCCCTTAAGCATTATAAAGTACACTGTCATAAAAATCTCGCGATTTTGATTGCCATGCAATTATTGCTTATTTTTATAGACCACTCTGAGGAAACAAAGGCTTTTTTGAAGTTTGACAGGCCAGAATGATCATTTTGATCAAAATGTTTGTAGGTGTGCGTGAGTATTATGGATAATGATTTTCCTCCAGAATCAGTTTTTCAGATTTGCCTTTATTTTCGCGCGGGCCTTTTTTATTATTTACTATGTCACAAGCGATTTCGATTTCTACGTCTTTGAAAGTGTTTCTGCTTAAATCCGGCTAAATTCCTTTGTTGATGAACTCCAGTGATGACCTATTTTCCTGTGACAGTAAAGGCGCACACAAAGACCGACCCGGCCAAATTGGACTCAGTCGTAGTGGCAAGTTTTGACAACGCTTCTCGGCAAACTAGAGCACAATGCCTTATGGACTTATTTTGCATCCTCAGAGACCCAGGGGCGTCCCAATGGTCTTTTCCCCTCTTTCCCTTCCCGGATGTCCGAGGAAGACTTATTTGATTGGGATTTGATGGGCGGCTGTTTTTATTTCGCGAGTTGGTTACGTTGACGACACCACGATGACCAAATTACATGCATGCACGTGGTTTTGTCATTTTTTTGACATCAATGCTTAACAATATTGACACTTTTCTGTCAAATAAGAGATCGTTTACAGATATCCGGATAAGCCCAGTTTGCCGCACTCGACACAACAAACCTATTCTGTCTAATAATACACATACAGAGATCGATGAAGAATATGTTTCATAGTTGTTTGATATTTATATGATTCATAGTTTGACATTTGAAATTCAGCAAACATCAAAAACGGTCTGATTTGTATTGCGCAACACAAGCAACACAGCTGTTAAATGAAAAAGCTATCTGAAATTTTGTATCGAATGATGTTCTGTCTTACATAGTCGCAACTCAATCAATCGCCAGTCGTGCAATGTACATAGGTATGTTCGGGACATCGAAAGATCAAATACAGCAGAATTTAGTAATTATTTTCATGCAATCCATTTTTTAAGACCGTTTCGTGGTTTGTATTTTGGTAGCTTGTCTTGTGGTGCGAACACAAGAAGTCTAAAATTATATTTTTGGCAGAAACAATTTTTATTGCGATTTTGGTTGGCTGAACATTTTTTTCCCAGTCTCATGCAAAGTGGCCCTGAATGTGACTACACGAAGCAAGTTAAAGCTTAAAAAATATTGCAAATGTTAGAAAGGAGCTGCTGACGCTAGAGCTTTGTAAAGCCAATAAAGTTGATTGACACATTCCTTTCGATCAGACCGCCGGGGAGTTAGCTCGAATTCGTCGCAGAATTTGACGGGCCTGACTTCGTATCTAGCTGGAGCGGTCATTAGCTAGCTAGACAGTCAATTACTAATGTGAACGACCTTTCGTTTATAGCTAGCTTGAGAGTTGTACGTCATTTAAGGAATGTTGCCGTTAACAAAGGGAAAGCCGCCGGAAAAAGTGAATACGTGGTTTGAAGCGAGTGGATCTAGCTAATCCCTGTCGTTAACAGATTTCGGTTTACCCTGACAAACTCAGTAGACGCTAAAGAAGAGAAAATTAAGGATAATATAAGAAAATTATGTGCTATGTACGTCGTGTCCGTTCATGTTGACTATTTTAAAAATAGACCTTCGCGCCAAGACTACACCTTCGCGCCAAGCATTTGAACTTGAAGTGTTCAATTATTTATAATTGGCTAGAATTACTGGGGTCAAATGAAATGTGAACGCCGATAATTTTACAACTTAATAACTTTCAAACATACGATGAACGATTTTAATCTTGACATGTTTCGGCATACTTATGCCATCATCAGAAGAATGAGTACAAAGTTCGTTATAAATGCTATGTATATACTAGTGGTTACAATTGATTGACAGGTAATATAGTACAATAATGAAGTTTATAGATAAGCCAATAACTAATCAAATAACAGAAAAGAAAGATAAACTAAATCTAGACATAAAGTTTATGGTTTAAAGAAGGTTTTCATGTGTTTAACCTGGACGTTAAGTTCAGATTTTAACGTTTCAATAAAGAAAGCTTCTTTTAATTTAAGACAGATATGAGATTGAGCAGTGTCTAGAATTTTAAAACAAGCAAGAGAGTATTTATCACGGCACTTTTTAGACTGTTTGAGATGTTTAAAGATATGTGAGTTTTTATCCGTAAAAATATGTTCTTTAATCCTTGTTGAAAAATGGCGAGAAGACTCACCGATATAACGGGATTGACCGTCCCGCACATGTGAATTGATAAAGATTTAAGAGCATCTGGAATCTTTAGAAACTAAACAACTGTTTAATTTTAAAAGACGTGAAAACAAATTTTTACAACTCACTGGATAGTGTTTCTTAATGACAGATATGTAGAGTCATAAAAAACGCAAGTAAGCTTCATTTTGACCCAGTCTGAAGAACGAGTTGTACGGCATCTAAGGCTTGTTGCCGTTGATGAAAGGGAAAGCCGCCGGTAATAGTTTTGAAAAAAATTCAATCCCCTGTCGTTGACAGATTTTTGTTTATCTTTGTCCTTCAAATAACTCTAGACGGTGAGAAAATCAAGGATGATACATGTATAAGAAAATTATCAGATGTGCTATGTCGTGGCCGTTCATGTCGCCAAGACTAAACCTTCGCGCCAAAAGTATTTGACCTTGAAGTGTTCGGTTATTTTATGTAGTGCCCGAAAATCTCAAAATCAGTTCAAGCTAAATCTAGACATGTTTACGTCAAAATAAAAGTACAAACCAATGGGAAATTTTATCGTGACGTAGTTCCGGTCGCACGAGCTGCCGAAAAGGAAGTTGGCCGTCAAAATGAAAATTTGAACCACAAAGTCTTCTATGGAGTCGATTCTTTATTTTTGGGGCAGCAAAAAGTAACCTTAAGTTATGGACAGAACCAGAGACAGGACTATCTGAAAGTTGAGAAGGACTTTTCCGCTGAAGCTCTGCTAAAAAGAGATCACAACTCTAAGATATATTGATTTCACAGCAAAGTTAGCTTCAACATACCCTGGGCTCCAGGGGTTTATTATTCGCTTTCCTTAGAGAGTTGGCGAGCGCCGAAGGCACGAGAAGCGAACATGAAAATTGTTTCTCGTACACGGTTTATTTGTGGACACTAAGGACCGCACTCTGTGCGGCCAATTGATATGTATATATGCATAAAACACCATATATATTGCGATCTCGACAATCGTTTCAGAAACGTGTTAATCCAGTGTTCAAACATGACTTACATGCAGGTTTCTAACTTCATTGTGTTTGCTAGAAGCCTTTCGCATAAGTTTCCATAATTTTCTTCAACAAAACCTAGTATATTTCAATACAAGCAAAACCTTGCGTGCATGGGGTTCTGTTAAATAACTTCACTTCACTAATGTCTTGTGTTGAATCAGTTAATTCACTTGTAACCAATAGTGAATTAAATTAATTTTGAACTACGTACTTGGATTCGTTTTTACGGAACTGAGCCTGGTTGTTTTAAAGTATGTTAGTGTTACCGAAAAAATGCTTTAACTCTACGTTAGCGCGGGCCCGCTTTGGAAAAACCAGGCCCTGTACTATTACAATACATGAACGTGCCGCAATATAAGCTTCACTTCACTTCACTTTACGTTTATTGTGCAAGCTCACGGCAAATTATTTTTTGAAGGTCACGCTTTGAGTGTTATTATAACATACAGTTCGGCCTTTCTTCGAAATGCGGGATCCATTAAATATGAATATTGAATATGATTCCCACTTCCCACTTTGTATGCTTTATATCATATATCATACTATCGAGCAGATGCATATCTGGTGTTTGAATTGAATTGATAGTAAAACATTATAATTTTCTCATTTTACCATACATTTCTTCTTTTCTGTAGAACTATATTGTAGCTAGATGATGTTGTCAGCAATAAGGGAACTACAGTACTTGGCGAACAAAGCCAAAACATCTAGTTTTGCTGAACTTCAACAGACTGCTTTGGAGACATCTTTGAAGTTGAGTGCTGTGAACCAAGTTGGATGTCCAGTAATGTCACCTAAAGATATTGACCACGCTGCTATGTCCGTCCTTCCACAAGAGGACAGCAAGTCAAATTTGAGGCCTGTGAAAGCAACTGGCAATGGAAATTGTTTGTTCAACTCTGCAAGCCTTGCCATTTGTGGTGAAGAAGTCTTGGCTTCAACTCTCAGACTACAGACATCACTGGAGCTTATATTGAACCAGGATTTCTATTCTTCCCATCCAGCTGCGGTTACCGTTGATGTGACCTCAAACAACAAGAAGTGGCCCATAGAGTCCATTTACGATGCAGTGATTTTCAGTAATCGTGCGTCAGGTATTTTATCAACTGGCACATTTAGAAAAGCTCTAGAAGAGGAAGCTGTCAATACTCTAAAAAATTATGAGTTCTCTGGGATTCTGCAAATTATGGGATTGGCATCAGCAATTGGGCGTCCAATTAAAATGATCTACCCTGACAAGCGCCACAAGCTGTTCTCCCTCCTGAATTGCACCTATCACCCTAGGGTACAACACCATCATCTTCATGAAGTCATAACCATTATGTGGACAAACACAGGAGGATGGACACCTCAGTCACAATGTTTCCAGGCAAACCACTTCGTTCCGTTATTACCTGTTGACACATCAAATCCCAATGCTTGGCAAAAAGTGCAAAGTAAAAAGAAAAGAAAAGCATCAATCACTAACGATGACCTTGACGCCTTTAAAAAGCATAGCCCTCAAAAACCTGTGTCATCTTCTTCGACTACTCAACCTTCAGTCGCGCCATTCAAAACAGCTTCCACAGTGCAACCTCCTGTATCACCAAAGGATAAACGTGTGCCATCTTGTTCAGCATCCCCACCTCCTGTCAAGCCGAATCCCAATGTTTGGAAAAAAGTACAAAAGAAAAAGAAAAGAAAAGCATCAACCTCTAAGGATGACCTTCACACCTACTTTAAAAAACATGCACCTCACAAACCTGGACCATCTTCTTCTGCATCTCCACCTCCTGCCACGCCTGTCAGCACCGCTACCAAAGTGCCACCTGTAACACCAAAGACTAAACCTGGACCATCTTCTTCTGCATCGCCACCTCCTGCCACGCCTGTCACCACCGCTACCAAAGTGCCACCTGTAACACCAAAGAATAAAGCTGGACCATCTTCTTCTGCATCTCCACCTCCTGCCACGCCTGTCACCACCGCTACCAAAGTGCCACCTGTAACACCAAAGAATAAATCTGAGACATCTTCTTCTGCATCTCCACCTCCTGTCACGCCTGTCAGCACTGCTACCAAAGTGCCACCTGTAACACCAAAGAATAAATCTGAGACATCTTCTTCTGCATCTCCACCTCCTGTCACGCCTGTCAGCACTGCTACCAAAGTGCCACCTGTAACACCAAAGAATAAACCTGGACCATCTTCTTCTGCATCTCCACCTCCTGTCACGCCTGTCACCACCGCTACCAAAGTGCCACCTGTAACACCAAAGAATAAATCTGAGACATCTTCTTCTGCATCTCCACCTCCTGTCACGCCTGTCAGCACCGCTACCAAAGTGCCACCTGTAACACCAAAGAATAAACCTGGACCATCTTCTTCTGCATCTCCACCTCCTGTCACGCCTGTCAGCACCGCTACCAAAGTGCCACCTGTAACACCAAAGAATAAACCTGGACCATCTTCTTCTGCATCTCCACCTCCTGCCACGCCTGTCAGCACCGCTACCAAAGTGCCACCTGTAACACCAAAGAATAAATCTGAGACATCTTCTTCTGCATCTCCACCTCCTGTCACGCCTGTCAGCACTGCTACCAAAGTGCCACCTGTAACACCAAAGAATAAATCTGAGACATCTTCTTCTGCATCTCCACCTCCTGTCACGCCTGTCAGCACCGCTACCAAAGTGCCACCTGTAACACGAAAGAATAAACCTGGACCATCTTCTTCTGCATCTCCACCTCCTGTCACGCCTGTCAGCACCGCTACCAAAGTGCCACCTGTAACACCAAAGAATAAACCTGGACCATCTTCTTCTGCATCTCCACCTCCTGCCACGCCTGTCAGCACCGCTACCAAAGTGCCACCTGTAACACCAAAGAATAAACCTGGACCATCTTCTTCTGCATCTCCACCTCCTGTCACGCCTGTCAGCACCGCTACCAAAGTGCCACCTGTAACACCAAAGAATAAACCTGGACCATCTTCTTCTGCATCTCCACCTCCTGCCACGCCTGTCAGCACCGCTACCAAAGTGCCACCTGTAACACCAAAGAATAAACCCTCTGTAAATAAACATGGACCATCTTCTACAAGCAAGCCAACAACAACTTCTTCTGTTCCACTCTCTGTGCCAGACCCTTTGCCTCTTGACGGAATGCGACGACAGTTTTATAACCGCAGAGGACAACTTTTCTTAAAGAATGCCAAAAGGAGAAGCAGGAATTCCGCTACCAATGATGGCAATTGTCGTAGAAGCACCATCAAAGGAAGTCTAAGAGACAACGTTATGTCATTGGCTAAAAAAACGAAATTTAGCAAACCACATCAAGTGGCTTCTCATAAAGCCGTTTTATCAATTGGAAACTACCTTTTGAAACATGGTCCTCTTGTTTATACACAACAGCTATGCAAAATCTACAAAGAACAAGTAAACTCTGAAAGTGCTAGACGAATGCCATCTTCTGAACTGTTTCAAATTGTTTCTAAATATTTAAATGTAATGCAATTTGAAATACAGGGTCATGCCTTTATGTGCGAGAACACTGAGAGTGACTTTTCATCTTTAATTTCCTTTTTGAATATGCAAATGAAGAGTAAAGAAGTTTTCAACAAACAAGTTAGTGAGTCCATTGGGGAGCATTTCAAAGATGCAATACAGTATATGGATAGTAAGAGAGACCAGGATACGGCCATCGCATTATTTGAAAAGATGACTAGTGTGAACTTTGTATCAAAATCCCTCCTTGGAGTGTCAAACAAAGGTAGAGTTCAAAGCTGCCGGGACATGTTTTTAACAAATTTAGAATCTTTTAATGAAATTGAAAAAACATCACAGACTGTAAGAAACGATATGACTAACAAACAACAAGCATCTTTAAAGCAAAGAATAGTCAGCAGGAGGAAAGTGAAAGAAATTTTGCATATTCAGCCTGGAAGAGGAAGAATGCTAAAATGTGAACAGAATGAGAATTTGGCTGCACTTTTGGAATATGCTTTTATGGATGATGGAGTGGAGAGCCACCCCCGTCTAACTGTAGACACCTTATACCGCACAAATCAAGCCACTAGTATGAAAAAGGCAAGGGAACTTGTGCTTGCCATGTCTGATCCTAATTTTTCAATCTCTTTGTCATCATGCTACAATTACACTCAAAATTACAAAAAGAACACTCTTCAAGCTAAACGTCATCATGATGGAAGAGGAATTAATGCACGTATTTCTTTACATTGCCCCCCAAGAATTGGTGTTGCCAAATTTGTTCTAAATCTACACTGGTCATCTTCAAATGTAAATTTCTTTGTTGAACACGCTTCCCTACAATCACACAACACCTTTATTGATTCTAAAGATGCTAAAGCCATTGTCCCTGGTGATATCACCCCTGTCCAAAAGCCAGGGAAGACATGGAAGCAAAGGAGTGGAATACTTCCAGATCATGACTGGGAACAAGGGAGAGAAAATGCAGTCACACCAATGGCTCACCTCTTCTTGGAAACACTGTATCCTGAAAAGCTTAATTTACCATTAACAGCCCCTTCATCTGGAATTTCTGTTACACGATCAGGCAAGGCCATCAACTTAATCTACCTATCTTACTATGAACCTGAAACTGTTTTTCGTCAGCTGAATGAAATCTTCTTTTTAATGGTCCAGCCATCTCTTGACATATACTTTAGAAACCCTATCACCGGAAAATTGAAAGAAAACTTTATGTTTATTGTAGATAATGGCCCTTCTGAACAACCATCAAGTATAATGGTGCAGATGTCCCTGGTCAGAGTATGCAAATTTCTAAATTTGCACAAGATAACACAAGTTTCTTTTGCTGAGTACCACAGCAAAAGGAATTTTGTTGAGCGAGTGCATCCGCAAGTGAACAAAGTCCTGTCTGACCATGGTTCATTTTGTAGCTATTCGAAACATCCAGATGTAAAAGGCCCTGGTAAAGATGAACACAGAGAAAACATGGAAGTGATGGCACAGGAGGTAATGAAGTGTATACAGCATGCACAATTTGGAGGAAAATACTTAGATGTATTCAGAGGACTTAGAGAGGATCAGTGGGTTTTTAATGACGAACAAGAAATGAGAGAGTTTTTGTCCTTGTCTGAAGCTAATAAAGAACTGTCAGAAATTAGCTATGCCACCAATGACTCTTCTTTACTTCTTAAATCGTTGAATGATATTTGGGGTGTTAACACTGAATTCAAGAGATCTATGTTTGAAGACTACAAGGAAATTAAAGATGGTGAAAATTGCTGGAGTGACAAGTACACAACAGTGGTATATAATCATGAAAACAGTAGTAACCATAGCGAAAGTGACCATGAAAATTTCCATCGACAACCATTACCTGACTTCCCAAGATGGCTAGAAACTACTGGTGAACTGCACTATCTGCCATATGAACTGAGAGCCAAGCTACCACAAGGAGATTGGGATGGAATTGCAGGTTGTTTTTTGCCCAGTAAAATTTTAGACTTGGCCTTTCTGATAATTCCGAAACCTTCCTCTACTGTCTTAAACTGTTTGGCACTGCTTTCTTGGACAACACAAGAAGACGTTCAGGAATACTACTCAGAGAAACATAAGGAAATGCAAGCAGATATAGAAGATAACATGAGGAGAGACCAATGGAGAAGGCACTATTCATATAAAGAACCAAAGGAAAACCTAGTGAAGATGTGCAAGGAAATGGGTATAGAAACGGCTGGCAAGAAGCATGAACTCGTTGAAAGGATTGCACTAAGCAAAAAGGAAGAATGTCCAAATCCAGCTCAATTATATTCAGGGGAAGCGATTCCAAAAACTACCACGGAGCTGGGAAGATTACAAATAAGCTATTTAAAGTCAATCCTACAGTGGCATGGGCTACCAACAGTGGGAAACAAAGACACCACTCTGTTAAATGTGTCTTTAATTGCTTATGGTAGAAGACATCTCTGTTTTCGAAGGGAGAGAAAAATGCTTTTGGAACTTGTGGTCATTGCAGAGAAACTAATTGTTTCAGAAAAAAAGCAGAAAATTCAACTCCAAGGAACGCCAATTTACAGACACAGGACATTTTCTACCCCAATCCTTCAGCATCTTTCATCAAACCGCCCACGTCAGAATGCATCAGTCCAATCTCTTCATTCATCATCATCAAAGTTAACAGTACCCAGTGGAACCACACTAGACAACATTCAAGACATATTTAAAGAACTTACAAACCTCTTAATGGTGCTGAATAATTCAACAAACATGGATACAGATGATGCAACTTTGTCTCAATCCATTTCTTCAGATACAACTGAAAGTCTACTGAGCCAAGGAGCACTGGTTAAAGTTTTCTGGACTGCAGAAGAATGTGAAGATACAGGGTGGCATGAAGGATGGTATATGGCAGTGATAAAAGAGGTAGTGAAACAAGAGGAAGGGCATGTTAAGTTGGCATATATTGTAGAACCAAATTGTCTGTATGATGTAAATGTGAAGGAACTTTGGAAGGCAGATAAGATCAAAGCACATGGAGGTTCAGAGCTTGAACAGTTTTTTGAAATTGGTTGTAAAGTCAAGGTTATGTGGACCAGGGAAGAACTGGCAGGTTCTAATTGGAGACCTGGATGGTATGTTGCTGAAGTACAGCAGTCAAATCTAGATGATGATGAAATTACTGTTATGTTTCAAGCTGAACCAGATGTCACATACATATATGAAGTAACTTCTTGTGTGGCTGATGGTACCTTACAAATGGCTAAACCAGTGTTTTAGTTGTGACTGATATTAAAGTGCTAGTCCCACCTAATATTTATTATTTAAAACCAGTTCTTGTTAGAGAGAATAGTGAAAATCTTTTTAAATAGCTTTATTTGTCTCACTTCATATTTCCTGGGATATGAATTAAAAGTCTCAAATTTAACTGATGACATCATTTAAGGAATTAATTACTGCCAAATTCACCTGGTTTTTACAAAAAGATATATTTAATTATATAGCTATATTTCTCACTGAACAAAAATGTATCAAATTATCTTGTTTTTGTATAATAAATGATCCCTTAAATGAAGGCATCACTTGAAATTTGAAACTCTTATATGAGGAAATATGGATTGAGACAAAAGAGATAAAAAGATCTTCACTGTTTTCTCTCTAACAAGATAACTGATTTAAAATATAAAATGATAGGTGGGACTGGCACTTAAAAGAACTGTGTCTGCTGATATGTTTGAAGCTAGTCTATAGATGTATATTAGGGAGTTCCCTCCGTGCCAGTAAGAGCCAGCAGATCAAAATGTAAAACTTGCTCTATTTATTGCAATTTTAAGAATTGAACTTGATAAAATGAAAGAACACTGTATATCAAAACATAATATTATATATATTCCAAATTTTGATGGACAGGTATATACAAGTTTGCATGAAGTTAAAGAAAGTTGTTGATATATATAGATATGTTTTGTGGTGGTATTTGTGGTAATTATAAATATCGACATGAGTAATATATCTTTCAAAATTATAGTTGTACCAAATTAAGTGATATTTATCCCCCCAAATACCACTTACAAAACATGCTATGAGAGACTTCGATACTTGATAATAAACATAACAATAACATTTATTCATGCAGGGCTTATAATAAGAATTGATTTAAGCAGTTCACAAAAATATAATATTTGCCAAATGATAACGTTGGAGGGATCACAAATTTAACTTTAATTTGTAAAAGCCAATCAAATTCTAGGATTTTATATGACCTGTGAGAGATTTCAAGGGAAAAAATAACAATTAATTCCCAATTCAACTTAGAGTTTTCCTGGATCTAAAATGGGAATCTGTATTATCCAAACTTGTACAAGTATATAGAACAGATTCCCAAGAATTCCCTGGTTAGACCTAGACCCAGGTATTAGCCCCACGTGTTTGACACAGCTGGGAATTAACATTTTTTCCTTTGTTAGATGTGATATTGGTTCCTGTTTTCAATATTAATCAAATCAAAATTATAAATATCAGATGCAATCAATATATGATAAGAGTCTCGGTGATTTAATTAAATGAATTAATTATGTCTTATTTTCAAAAAGTGCTCATAATAAACTTAAGATGTTCCATAATTCAAAAGGAATTGATTCTTTAAACTATTTTTCCAATTTCACCCATTTCCTGGGGGGTCCAAGATGGAAGCCTTCAGTAGCCCTAACAAACCCAGAGGAAATCCTAGGGGGTGTACTGCCCGAGACATAAATCCTACCCCCAGGGGGAAATATTTGTAGGGTATCCAAGGGGCCTTATGAACAAAAACCTCAATAAGGGGGGAGCGGATATTAAATGGAATGGCCCAATCGTGATACAAATTTCACCTACCCGATCTGGAAGTTCTTCTTTTACACAATCACGACACATTGTACAAAAATACCGTATTAATCTCGTTGGTAATAAAAATTCAATCATAAAAAGCAGATTATTTTGGGAATGTTTTCAGAGCTCATATCACCACATCCACCATATTGGATAGGACCCAGTCCGTCTCAGACGAGTATAATACGCTCATTTTGATTGGTCAACAAAACGGGCTACAACACGAGTTCTTATTGGTTAAAAAGTTTAGGACTCCTTGTCCCTTTTTTTCTTTTCATTTTTTCTTTTACTTTCCATTTGTACACTTTGAATAATAAATCCAATTGAAATTCTCGTCTATGAATTTCACGTCTATTTTGTAATACAGAAAACTTATGAGAAATTGAAAATAGAATGTTCAAAACAAATAATGATTTTCTTTCTTTTTTCAAGTCTATTTATTTTTCAGAGTATTATTGAAACATCAGTCAAAACACAAGTAAAATAAGAAAAATCATATTTCATGCGATTTGGTTAATCCACGTATTCAGCCATGGATCAGTGACAATTTCCTCAAAATAGAACCTCACAAGGGTTGCTACAGTAACTAACAACTTCTCAATGCTATGAAGTTTAGCAGCTTTAATTTCCGTCAAAACTTCGTACCTGTTCAAGTGGATAAATCAATTTATCTATCCAGAAGTGACTTTTGGAAATCCGTCTTCGTCTGTGGTCATTTCACATTTCATGCAAGACCTAAAACACGAGAAACAAAGCAAAACGCGCTACTATCAGTTGCTGAGTTTGAATTGATGAATATCAGATGTCAATAATTATTGGAATTAATTCAAGCCAAAGTTTAACCAATTCAAGTGATGTTAATATGCAAGACATACAAATGCTTCGTCTTGGGTAAATATTACAAGTAAAATCAGGTTGAATTCACTGATGTTTTGCGCTTGATCCAAGGGGTCAGTGCGTTTGTCAAAGCTTCAGGGAACGGAAGTAGTGGGATTTTGAGTTAGTGATTTTTGTCTCGTTAATTGTGTCAAATCATGATGAAGAAATCTAAAAATTATTGAAAAATATAATGGTGTGTAATTGGTAATATTGCTTACAAAAATGGACTTTGAAATAGAATCAAATATGTCACCATCGATGGACGACAAGTGGGAGGACTTTAACAACCTGTTCAAGTAAGCACACCACAACAACAACCAGTTTTGGTCCATTTAAAAATGAAATGTCAAATGAAATAGCTATAGTTTTGTAGTTATTTGGTGATCATTTTTGATCAGAGTTTTAAAGGATGAATTCTTATTTAGGTACGCTCGTCATCCAATTGGAGCAATAGTTATAGCCATTTTAGGACTTGCAATTTGGCTTCTTGGCTATCGCTTAATCAAGGTAAGTAGAGAATAAAGTCGCACTGAGATATCAGTTATATCTTATACTTTGATAGTTTTTATCTTTAAAAAGCTGAGTTGTTGTCGCAGTGTGTCCTAGCCAACGTTTTTCGTGGTTTCACCGGCTACATAATCTTGTAACACCCATGAAAAGTGATGTCAACCATAATACTATACTATACTAGTATTATGGTCTCTTGCTTAAGAGTGATTATTAACAGCAGACAGGACCTAGCTCTCAAGATATCAAAGTCCCTCCTAAAGCGAAATTATAAGATATCAATTCTTTATATTCTAGGTTATTGTCATAGTGGCTGCATTTATCTTCTCTGGCTGGTCATTCTTCTCGTTTTCTCCTCACTTTATTCATCTTGAAGTCTGTTGTGGTCCTGGCACTCAAGTAGAAGGTGATGATAACGTCTCAAACAATTTTTCAACTTGAACATCGAAACAACAATGAAATTTCTGGCAAACGCTGTTGTAAGGTTTTGAGGACTAAAAAAGCATTTTTTTACATTCAAGACATCAAAACGAGGCTCCGATTATATACTACTGACGAACCACACTCCACTCACACAAAGTGTTTGAATCGATACTGTCATATGCGATTGTCAAAAATCAGAATGCAAACCTTAATCAAATCTAATACAACTTTTGCGCGTAACAGTTTTGGCGAGTCATGCAAATAACAAATGTGCACTCAGTAAAATATTCCATATTGCTAATTAGTTCGTCTTTAATTCACAGCCATCATATAGCTCAAACACAAAATCCAAGCAGCATACACAGACTCAGTTAAGGCCGGACCGGCCACACAAAGCAACTTTAATTGCAGCTTTTTCTGCGACATTGTGTGCAACACCGTGTATCCACTCCTGCAACAGTTTCGCGCAGCAGTTGCACGTTTAGAATCGAGTTCTACGTACTTCTGTAACATCTTTGCAACGTTGCGCACAACATTGTAGGGGTGGACAAACGGTATAACTGTATTGCGCGCAACATTGCAGAAAAAATGCTTCGAGTGTACGGATCTGGAATGTACTACTCATTTGCAGGGCTTGTCAGTTTTCTCACACTATTAGATAAATGCCGCTCTTCTTCTGCGTTATTTCCTATACTGTTATCACTAGTTTCCAAGTTTTTTTTCCAGTAAACCAAGTTTTTTTAGGGTAAGTGGTAGCTTCCTACGGCAAACTCGAAGCTGATATCTCCGTAATGTTACTGACGCCTCTTTTATATTACTTTCCCGAAGGTCACCGAAAATATAGTTCTGTTTAAGATATAACTGATTGTTAGTTTATGACGATAAATTAACCCGTGACTTTTTCTTGATTTTCTATACAGTGCGTGTTGCTGTCAGTCTCATTGTGTCACTGCTTGCAGGCGCTGTAGCTTGTTATGTTTATAAACTTGGTGTGTTTTGTCTGGGCACCTCCCTTGGACTAGTAAGTATTACTGCTTACTTCTTGCCTACTTTGTCTTTAACTCCTATATCTGCTGTAGCAGAGCACTGAGCAGTTAAGGCCTTAGCCAAATCTAAATATGTTCTAAGGGAATGTCTGCAGAATTCATCTTTGATCATGCTGGTGTTTCCTAATACTTGTTGTTCTATTTGGAAACACCCTCTTTGATATTGTCATTGTCATTGAAGAGGAGTCTCTTTTTCAAGTATTAAATATTTTATTCTACTTGATCTACTTGTGAATGTCGTTATCTAGGGTAGAGCTTACAGTAAAAATAATGTTCTGTTATCCTTTTAACTTGTAGGTTTTTGCCATTGTTGTAACCGCACTTTTTCTGGTAAACAAATTGCACAGGTAAATAATAAATAACAAAAACAATACTATTGCGCATTTTATCGTTTTACGGTGAGCTTTATTTAATTGGCACATTATACTACAGCTAACCTACCTACAGGGACAGATATTTAGCGGAGGGGTGCAGGGGGTACGCATTGCCTCCTAAGACAAAGCGTTGGTCCTTTTCTTCTCAATACCTTTCAAAATGTATTCTGGATCCTCTGCACCTTTTTTGATTTCTATGACGCTACACCCCTTCCTGGACCCACCCTTGCCCTATTGCGAACCCAGATCAAATTAAAACGTAAGGAAAGTGTTTCTATTTCGCGCTATAGAAGCTTTTGGATTGTAGAGGTTTAATTAAAAATGTTAGGAATTCGAGAGAGTTGTTTATCAACATCTTACTTGTTAATCAATTATGTGAGTTGAGCGATGTATGAAAAATATTTAATGTAGAGGTAGTGAGTGTGAGAGTGTAGTGCCCCCTAATTAGTGCGCAAGTACTAGAAGACATGGACACTTAAATAAACAGCTATTATTATTATTATTTATGTGCGAGATATGTCAGTTCTGAGAATAGGATGCATCCTCGCTTTCTATATGACGCCCTGTCGGGAGATGTATTTGTGGTACCAATGCCTGTCTTTGCTATTAATTCTAGCCCGTTGGCATATTATGGTATCTATGGAGGTTCTGCATTAGTACTTGGCGTGCTAGCTGTTGCATTTGAGAAAGTATTTGTGATTCTTGCTACTTCTGTGTTTGGATCATTAGGGGTTTTATATGGTGAGTGCGTACTTATATAAACCTAACTAATGTCTCTATTTGTATGTCATCGGCTGAGTTTTCGATGCCGTTTTGCGCGACCGTTTTCTGTCTGTACCAATCAACGCGCGCGTGTTCTATCGCATATATTTTATAATCATTTTATAATCATGAATAATAAAAGACTTATCGGTTTGTTTTAAAGGCATAGACTTCATAGTGAGGACACCTTTTACGCCGACTTTGTTTTGTGCATTAAAACGTCTTGAGGGAGGACTGTACGAGGCGGTTAACAATCCTTCAGAGTTCCATCTTCAATTTGAAACAGGACATCTGACAGATAAAGGTAATCGTTCTGATTATTGACATTAATTGCGCTGAAACAACTCTGTGGTAGCACGAATAGTGCTGTGGTGCCAGGTACTTGCTGGAGGCTACTATAAGCTGAAGAGAAGAGTTGAGATGCAGCAAACAAAGCCGTATAGCGGCATAGTTTGCGGGCTTGAATTTAGTTGAATTTTATTTGAATATCGCTTTTGTTTCAGTCCTAACTTTGTTCCTAGTATTCAAAGACTTCCACCAGACTAATCCATATTTTTGTTTCTAGCAATAGCCATGTACGTTGGATGGTTGTTGATGTCCTTGTTAGGATTTTTGATACAGCACATCTATACAAGTCAAGACATCAGTCCAAAGCTCATGGTCAAAGCTTGTGGTGTTGATCAACGCGATTTATGTGAACAAGACCACCCCCCTGCGCCACAATACATCCTACTCCACCCCTCCCCCATTAGTACCCAAATACATGAGTATGGAAAAGCACAGAGGATTAGAAGCTATTTGCGATAACGGCTGGAAAATATTATAATTTTCGCATACAAATTTCTCTTATGGTATTATTTGTTTCATGCATTTAAAAGCCACGATACACACTGCAATTTTAGATTTCGTTGTTTTTGTTGAAGAGAAAAATTGTGGCGTCTATCGATCATTACTCTGCAACACTGAATACGATAAGTGCAATGTTTTCACAGAAAATTACAAATATTTTAACTTTCTGAAACAATTTTTTGTTGCGAAACCGGATATCGTTGCTGCTGTTGTTGCCAGCATGATACACTCGACAATTTCGCTCTCGCAACAAAATCTCTAAAGTTGCATTGCAAGCGCGAGAAAAAATTGCACCTTGTAATTAAAGTTTTTTGTTTTTGTTTTTCTTTGATGAATGACTTAGACTTTGGAACAAGTTGGAACGTTTTCTAGTCAGTAAAACTTTCAGACTTTTGGTCTGATAGTGAAATATTAGTGATCGATTTTCAATCAGTCATCCTTTGTATGTAGTATAGAAGAAAAGCCGAGTTTGTAAAAATCAGAGTTATTTAAAATTAGCAAAGAGTCTTAGCGATATTATTATAAGCTTGACATGATGGATTTGATATTCCAGGTGGCGGGAAACACTGTGACATCGAGCGCGCACATTAGATTAATAACACGGACATTTTTGTGTTACATCCACGAGTTAACCAATTCATAAAGCACAGTCATATCTGTACATACGCATTGGGAAAATTATTGCATATAAATAAATGTCATGTTCACTAAATGAACGTGAAAGAGGATTGTTGTTATTTGATTGTTTTCCTCGTCGCGCCATCATGGTCCTTGGATAGCGATGATACAAGTCTCCAGTACCTGCCCGTTTGTCTCTTCATGCGTATCAAGCATTATCCTTGAAGAAATATCGCCAAAACCATACTACTTAATCAAAAAACGCAGTAGATTTCCTTATTCAACCTTTATATGAAATGTTCCCATTTCTGGTATCGTACTGGAAGCAACAAGTGATGGTCTGACCAGATATAGAAGTGAAGAGTCGAAGAGTTAGAATTACAGAAGTGAAAATAGCGACAACATTCAACTGCGATGGCAAATAACACTACACAACATATTCTCAACAGACTAGTTTATGACAAGTAAGTTTTGCTTTATTTTCCTCAGTAATTTGATATGATTTTGCATGATCACTACTTGTTGTAGATTAATATTAAATGGCTTTAATAACATGAACCAGTCGAACGGATAATTGGACAAGTGTTTTTCGCTAATGAATACCTGTAACCTTGCAGCGTTACACTGACACCAATTACAAACAGAAAAAAAGAGAAACTAAAAAATATTCTAGATCGGCTAGATATTTCTAATTTTCAGTAGTCAATTTATATTTTATATCCGTCTTTCAAACTATTATCATTTAGGTTCGCTAGATCTGTGTCATGGAATACACACGACTAGTTTCTAGTCTGTCAGCTAGTGAAAATTCATAATTAAACAATTCTCAGTTGTAACGAATGAATATAGATTCCTCCTATACACCATTTTCTCACAAAGGAATTAGTATCTATATTTTATTCGACGAATTCACTTCTAGAATACTTTTTAAGTCAACACTAAATAAAGAATGCTCGAAAGAACCCAGAACAAGAGAGAACAAGGGTGGATCAAGTAGTGAGAGCGCGGTCATCTAGACGTGAGAGTTTGCATCGAGTTCAACTTCTCCTGTTGTCGTGCAATTCTCACATCCTTGTTTTAACTTCCCTCTAATGTGTGTAGCTTGGTGTAGTTGAAATACCCCTAGTATAGAGCACTGATGGAGGGAGGGGATAGAGGGCGCTCTGTCTCACATCTTTGTTTTGACTTCCCTCTAATCTGTGTAGCTCAGTGTAGCTTTAAATACCCATAGGATGGAGCACTGATGGAGGGAGGGGATAGAGGGCGCTCTGTCTCACAACCTTGTTTTCACTACCCTCTAATCTGTGTAGCTCAGTGTAGCTTTAAATACCCATAGGATGGAGCACTGATGGAGGGAGGGGATAGAGGGCGCTCTGTCTCACATCCTTGTTTTGACTTCCCTCTAATCTGTGTAGCTCAGTGTCGCTTTGAATACTTTTAATACGGAGGACTGATAGAGGGAGGGGGTAGAGGGTGTGCTTAGCCTCCGGCTGTGCAGATGTTTTTAGTCTCGATCCAGGAATTCATTTACAGAATAAATAAACTGTTTATCTGCATTTAATTTGTCTCTCTTTTTTTCAGACATCCAGTTAGTATAACAGTAGTTGAAATACTTGCATTAGCTGGTATTGTCATATGGGCAGCAGGATACAGGATAATTAAGGTGTGCGCTTTTCTCCTCTCCTTATATCCAGGCCGGCTACGCTGCTAGGCCACTTATACCCAGAGCAACAAAAGCGAAAAATTGAAAGTCGAGAGAACAGTTGATCAAATTTTCACAAAAAATAACAAAAACAAGTAACAGCAACAACAATTAGCAAATTAGCATTACATGTGTCACTTTGTGCTCGTTTGCCTTCCAGTGTTATTTTGTGGCTGAGACTATTGTGTCTTTTGTGATTATTTCCAGCCTTGTATGTTCCTTGCTGCCTTTGCGTTGTCCTTTCTGATCTTCTTCGTCGTTAGCCCAATGATTTTTAAAACAGAAATCTGTTGTGGACCAAGAGGAAAGGAATGGGGTGAGTTATGCTTTTATTAACCCGTGAATCCAAAAATATATGACATACAAGGCCAAATAGATACATGCAAAAGAAAAATTAGCCAGAACTTTACGAGTACTAACTTTTGAAAACCCCTATCACTTTGTCTGGTCCCCAGGGTGTTCTCTTAATTTAATTTAACTCCTGGAACAAAATCCGGCGGGATCTACTAAAGTACGTGTATATTACATTAACTAAGTAAAGAAGTAGTGCTGTACTCATGTGATTTTCATCTTTTAGTTCATCTTACTGTTAGTGCTATTGTTGGTATATTTGGTGGTTTCTTGGGATGTAGACTTTACCGCCTTGGAGTGTTTACTATAGGAGAATGCTTAGGTTTGGTAAGTGTCACACACACATACTAACGACACGACAATCAGTAAATTAAATTGGCGCGCAAACGATGAAGTTCAATTAAATGCACAGAACGCGCGCACAGCTCTTTCAAACATTTTCCTTAACCAACAAAATGATTATTGTACTAGCATACCGTAGTTATAAATAAATGTACTCGGCTCGGGTGTAAAGTTAGTTATAGTAGCGCCTTTGAATTGTAAGCAGACTCGTGCTTCTCGTGACACTTCTAAATATCTTGGGCGCTGAACTCTTGCGCGATTCAACAAAGCACGCGCACATTTTTACTTTATCTAAGAAAATAACATGATATTTGTGTGTGTTGGTAGATCGTGGCTTTGATCATCCTCAGTACACCTTTATACGTTTATTTTAAAAGGTAAGAAAAACTGTTCAATTCGAGTTTCTTTTTGAATTACATCGCTTGAAAATCATCTTTGTTTCCATAGTAACACTGCTTATGGATGTTTTATGGCGACTATATCATTAATATTTGGTTCCTTGGCGCACTTCATTGAAAAACCTGTTTTAGTCTTGTCTACAGCATCGTCGGGTTCTTTTTGCTTTCTGTATGGTAAGTATTTGTAAAACAGTAAGAGTAAGGAAACAACGAAGGAAGTGAACGAAAGGAACTGAAACGGATACTGGAACTGAAGGAAAGGAATTGTAAGGAACAGAAGAAGAGCCGGGAAGGAAAGCAAAATAAAAGAAAGTAGATGGCAATAGCTTCAGGGAAGAAAAGAAGAGAAAGGAAAAGAAACATGTAGAAAGAAGAGGGAGAGGAAGGAGAAGGAATGGAAAGGAAAGGGAAAGGAAAGGAAAGGAAAGGAAAGGAAAGGAAAGGAAAGGAAAGGAAAGGAAAGGAAAGGAAAGGAAAGGAAAGGAAAGGAAAGGAAAGGAAAGGAGATGGTCCAATAGCTTCAGAGAGGAAAAGAGTAGAAAGGAAAAGAAAGATAGAGGATGGGAAAGAAAAGGAAAGGGGGCGAGAGGAGATCAACAGAAACAGGACTGATAATTGTATAAGAAAATGCCGAGCTAACCATCGAGTGGTGTCTTTTTCCAGGTGTTGATTATTTCTTACGTTCAAGTTTCTCTGTTACTGTGGAAAGTTTTATACTTCGTATCAAAGACGTTGTTGAAGATGGTGTCAAGTCGGAGCTAAGCAATTGGACTTACAGAGTAAAAGTACCTGATCATTTAGCTGTGAGATTCACACCCGATGGTGAGTCAAACAAACAAACAAACAAACAAACAAACAAACAAACAAACAAACAAACAAACAATCCAAAAGTTACATGATCTAAACAAGAGCATACCCTCTATTTTGTGAAGGACACTAGGACATTTTTACAGCCAAAAATTACTCTTTGGAAAGAACAAGGGTTGTATTCTGTTGATAATAATAGGATAGGAGAGTGCTCCCCTTCAAACTTTTTGGATGTTCTAAATTCTCAGCAAATTTCAACTGAAATATGTGAGATCATTTCTTAGAGTGGGAAGAGCAGACAATATGACGCATATTAATCTGAATTCATCTTTTGATCTTTCTCTAGCTGTACCAATGTTTATAGCTTGGGCCGTTAGTATTGCCATAGGAACTGCTCTACAATATAAAGTCACAGCAAAAAACATTGACAGTAAATCAAATATTTGTAATTTCTGTAGCTGCTGTAAAGGATCAGAACAAGAAAAGTGATTATATATGTCACAGTCTTGGTTTGGTCACAAAAAAATATAATTCCAGTGGTGTTAACACATTTTGCTGACTTCATCAACATCTTTGCTGAACCAGTGTAAAATGAGGAGGGGAGCAGGAAGAGGAAAGAATGAATCCTTTTCCCATCCCCCCAACTGTAACAGTTACAGGACTTACAAGCACATTGGGAGAGTATTTTTGGATAGACAAATGCAAAGCATCCATCTATACTGAGACATTCTACTTTGAATTTTGAATGATAAACCTTTGCTATTTTGAGCATTATTTTGCAATGTTTTAATAGTTTTTACAGTTAGAAATATAATAAAAAATTTATACAATGGTTTTGTTTTTGTATACATTTGCCTGTAACCAACTTCAAAATACATGAACAATATCCAGAGTGAGAATTTGAAACATCCTTCACCTACCACCTTTGGTACACTCATGAAATCTGCTTTAGTCAATACATGTAAATGACACATCCATACAAAGTATGGAGCTTTATTGCACAGAAATAATAATTACAAGACAAACACCTTGCCTTTAGACAGGCCAGTACCCAATCCACAACTATGGCAAAATTGAAGGGTTACCTATAAAAATGGCCCAAGTGACTTTTGGTTGATATCCAGAGATATTTCACCATAGGAAGTCCAGCAATATCACTTTGAACTATTTGAGGAAACTTGTAAAATCATCTAAAAAGTCACTTATGGCATTTTCATGGGAACTCTTCACTTCTTATTCACAATCTCATCTACAGACCCATTTCCAAATCTGGAGGACAAAACAATAGGTTTTCTCTCTACTGAGTATTTGAAATGTTTTTAATGCAAAATATTTCTATTGTTTTGTCCACCAGTCTAGGAATTATGGGGTCTATTTGCCTGGTGTAAAAAGAAGAGCAAGTTGCGATGTTGTTAGACGTATGTAGGACCATGTGGGTAACAACTCTAATACTATATACCATGGCTGTGGAATAATGTATGGACTGTATACTTGTGATACAAATCGTTGAATGTTTTGGTATATAGCATAGACTTCACATTATATATCACAGTATCAAAGACTGTATCATGTACTTTACAGTCAAACGAATTCTTGTCTATACAATATAACAACACATGTGTCACAGTATCTTGATCTTGTTTGTACAATGATGCATGTCTATCAGTCAAACTGTCATTCTTTTATACCACTGAATTCTGTATGTTGATAGTTATAGTTACATTACTTTGCAGCAGCCATTGGATTCCTTAAGACAAGAATGACTGAATCCCCTCGTAAAAACATCTTTGCAATATATCTGTCCTTGTTCACAGGTTTTGCTTTCTTTTTCCCTTTGCCTGACTTTGGTGTCTCTGTCCACATCTCTCGGACATTTTCAAGTACCATGTTACAATGCCTGTCGAATGCTTTCACTCTTGCAAGGAGTTTTCTGTTGTTGCGACAATTGATTAGAACCTGGGTGTTGTTTTTTACAGATTGTGTTAGTACTGACAGAGGACCAGTATTGAATTCTTCTTGTTCTCTTTGTGCAAGTTCTTCTGGTGTCATCTCTGACTTAGGTTTATTTAGTCTGAAAATAAAGAGAATAATTTTATTCATAGCACCACAGGAAGCCCAAACAGTTAAAATAAATAAAGCTTCTTTGTAGCTCATGTCATAAGCAAATACGTATTTCTTTTACAAAACCCTTAAAAATAAGCAATGAAAATAGACATTATATATATATAACAGTAAAATTAGTATAAAATCGGTATAAAAATTCAGCAAGATTGTTAGAATTGTTTCCCGAAATCATGTCTACATCCATTCTTCAAGTCATATTTCTCAGCTTACATATTTTTACGGTGTTGGAAAATAAGAACTTATTCTCTTCCAAAGAAGGCGTATTTTTATCCGAGACTTTGATCCACAAACCAACTAAAATAACTGAACAACTACAAACTTGATATGACACTTGCGGCAAGTGAGTGCAACAAAATCGTTCATGATGCAAAGATTTGCCCATAAATTTCAAAAATAACACTTCAGATACAATTAATATATCTTGCACTACTATACTATAGCTGGTACTTACAAGGATGCCATCGTTTCACCAAGATCTTCCAAGGATTATAAATAACACAAAGTCAAAGAAGAAAGAACGTTGACAAACGTTTACATCCGCACACAACGCGGGCTCAGGTCTTTGTTACTAGGCATGCGCAGATCACCCAAACGCGCGAACGCCGGAAAGAAATTGTCCATTTCGAAAAATTTGAGGATTTAATTGCTTTATTTCTACCCACTTGAAGAAGAGAAAAGGACTTCTAGGCTCCCTGAGCTCTTCTAACGTTCCTTAACACTAGTTGATTGTAGGAAGTAGGCCCCAAACTACAACAATATGTCTTTGGCCGACGAACTTTTGGCTGACCTCGAAGAGGCTGGCGAAGAAGGGGTCGATATCGAGTACAGAGACAATGACAATGATATCGAAGAAGCAATGGAGACTGCAGACACAGGAGACTTAAGCTCTAAGTCTGTACGTTACGTTGCTAAACTAAGAGACAGTGAAGAGCTTGCTAGTGTATTGAGTAGAATCACTGAATTTAGCACCAAACCACGTGATCAAGTGTTTGGACCTGTAGAAGTTGATCCAGAGTACATCCTTATAGTTCAAGCTAACAATTTAACTGCTGAAGTTGATAATGAAATCAATATAATCCATAAGTATTTAAGGGACTTATATTCCAAGAGATTTCCAGAGTTAGAATCTCTTGTTCCACATGCCTTAGATTACATTCGCACTGTTGAACTGTTAGGAAATGATCTTGAAGTGACAAAGGTAGACCTGACTGACATATTACCCCCTGCTACAAAAATGGTAATCAGTGTTACAGCATCTACTACCCAGGGAGAGAAATTAGAGGAGGAAGAAGTTGAACGTCTTTCTGAAGCATGCCAAATGATAACAGATCTTTTAGATGCAAAACTCAAGATTTTGGAGTATGTTGAGTCAAGAATGGCCTTTATAGCACCTAATTTGTCTGTGATTGTTGGGTCATCGACTGCGGCAAAGCTTATGGGTGCAGCAGGTGGCTTAACAGGGTTATCAAAGATGCCTGCTTGTAATGTGTTGCTTTTGGGAGCTCAGAGGAGAACCTTGTCAGGCTTTTCAAGTGCTGCAGCCATGCCCCATACAGGGTTTATTTTCTACAGTGAGATAGTACAGGTTAGTGAATTCTCTGTTTAAAAGCACCCCTCTCTATAAGAGAGAATTTGCACAAGCTGCTTTCACTTTCATGAGTCGGTTGTATGAAGCCTGGATAAGTTATTCACCGGATAAGAGCTATAAATTTTATCTGCTGAATAAGGATTTATCCGGCAGATAGCACTTATCCAGGCTTCATACAACAGGCTCCAGATGTATTGCTAAAGCTCTATGAAGTGTCCTGCTATTAAACAGTCACCTCCTGTTAAGTGGCCCATCCAAGTCCCAAAGAGTGATTACTCATTGTTTTATACCTCAATGAACAAACTTTATTAAAGGTCACCTGCCAATTCCCCTAAGGGTGACCACTGATAGAGGTTCAACTGTAGGAAATTGATTTTGATGAGCCACTAGCAGCAAAGAAAAAGCTTTAGATGTGCATTTCTGTGAATCATTGTTGGAATGCTTTTTATTGATATCCAGAAAACTTAATTTTGGTGAGATGAAAACTGTTGAAAGTGGCATGCATATTGATAACTGTCAACAACTATAAGTGTAATCTGAGAGAAATGTTTCTTCTCTTCAGAACATGCCACCTGATCTAAGAAGAAAAGCAGCACGTCTTGTTGCTGCCAAATGCTCCCTTGCTGCACGAGTTGACAGTTTCCATGAAAGTGTTGAAGGTACTACAGGTCAAGCACTAAAAGATGACATAGAGAAGAAGTTTGATAAGTGGGTTGAACCTCCTCCAATTAAAGAAGTAAAACCACTGCCAAGACCTGATGATGCTCCCCGAAAGAAGCGAGGTGGTCGCAGAGTAAGAAAGATGAAGGAAAAGTTTGCAGTGACTGAAATGAGAAGACAAGCTAACAGAGTTGAATTTGGGAAAATTGGTGAGGATGTTTACCAGACAGACTTGGGATTCTCTGTTGGAACATTAGGAAGGAAGGAGAATACTGGACGTGTACGTACACCAGCTGTAGATAAGAAAACACAAGTATCTGTATCAAAGAGACTGCAGGTAAGAGAACTAGTAACAAAGTGTTTTTGCACACTAATTGGGCGACACTGTACTCTCACACCCACAACCACTGCATTCTAATATTCTATGTATACAATATTACCAGCTCACTAGTTCATTTTTAATAGAGGGAGGAAAACCAGAGGACCTTGAGAAAATCCCTTCACATGAAGTGCATCATTGGTGCCTCAAACTAGGGACCACAGTAGTGAGAGGCAAGAGGTCCTAACCCCCCTTTTTAGTAGAAAATATCCAAAAACAATTACAATATCTTTTTATATTCTATTTTTGTCTACAGCGAAGTCTTCAACAAGCTCAGACCTATGGCGGTCAGTCTACTGTAAGACGAAGTGTGTCAGGAACTGCATCAAGTGTTGCATTTACACCGTTACAAGGTCTAGAAATTGTAAACCCTCATGCTGCAGAGAAGAAAGTTGCTGATGCTAATGCTAAATATTTCTCAAGTACTGCTGGTTTCTTGAAAGTCACTAAAAAGTAGCACGTCATATATGAATAAAGATTGCATAGAGTGGATTTCGTATGACTTTGAAAAACTACGGCACGGTCACGGCACGGCACGGCCACGGTACAGAACCTCGCCTGCTGATTTCTTTACAAATTTGCGAAGAAATCAGCAGGCAAGGTTCCGTGCCGTGGCTGTGCCGTGACCGTGCCGTAGTTTTTCAAAGTCATACAAAATCCACTCTATTGGTAATAAGTGTATGTATTAATGAGCATGAAATTTGCTTGAAATTTGCTTTTTCCAAGCTAATTTTACACTCATTGACAAAATAATTTTGTCAATACACTTATTTCTAAAGTGCATAGTTAGGAATTTTGCCATTTATAATAGGACACACTTACTGTAGACTAGATATTTGACAGAAAACCCCATAGGCCATGTTACACTGCAGTGGCAAATCACAGTTCTGTGACAAAACATGTTATTATTTGCCATGATCTTGCTCTGTTGTTGTAAACTGTAAAATCTTTTGAACAAAGGCTACAATAAAGTATTTATACTTATTATTATGAATTGATAATGAATAGCATAATTTCCAGATGGTTGGGGGTCATTAACTTTCATCCTTTGCATTGTTTGGAGACAAACTTAGGAATAATAATTTCCCTGGTTTAAACTAAAACTAAATGCTTTGTCTTCCATTAGTAAATAAATAAATAAAATAATCTACAATAGATCCATGTAGTGCCTGGCTATTCTTCTGCTGGCACTCACACTCCCTACCTCTGTATTAAATATTTTGCATACATCGCTCAACTCTGATTTTTGCTTAGTGAGGAACCTGGTGACATGATAGAGAACACCACATCAAACAAACTCAATTCACATATGATCCGATGCCCGATCTGTGACTTGAACCTGGACCACAGCAATGAAAGGCTGGTGCTCACCACTCGGCCAAGCATGCCACCCAATTACGCATACCATTAGTACTAATCAGCATCAGTAAATATTATTACAGGTACAGTTTCAAGGGTTTTTGTGTTCTCGACTTGTGGGATTCCTGTTTTATCTGTTCTACGTGAAGACTGGTACCCAACTCTAGGCCCAGGTCTCCACGCGGTTCAGGTAAATCTCCATTCAAAAGAAAATTCTCGCGTCCTACAAAAACCTTTTATCAAAGAACTTAAAAAAGTCCTGGGAAATATCTAGGTAGCTCAGTCAAATATATAAACAATGCGTGTGTTAGGTATTTTACTATTTTTGGTGATCGTGGCGGTGGCTATTCTTGAGACCAATGCAGTCGAAAAGAAGAAGGTGAAAAAACTCCAAATTGGAGTGAAGAAACGTGTCAAAGATTGTAAAATTAGGTCCACGAAGGGAGATTCTTTACATATGCATTATACTGTGAGTACATCTACCTTTATTTTATTGTTTAGTAGTTTTTCGTTGTTGACTTGAGCTGTCCAATGACAAGGAAACACCGCACAAAGAAGGCTAGAAATAATCCTTTGAGGGGGAGGGGAGGGTGCTCGAGGTTTTATCTGTTCTCACTGAATTCTGATCCGTTAATTTGTTGGTCAGCTGCCCTATATAGTATGTCATCTTTTTTGATTGCTAATTTATATTTAAGTCATTTATTAAAACATGGGATATATTTTTTCCAGCTGATCCCATATATTTTTTCAAATCTTATTTGTACCCGTGAAAAATCCCTTATTTATAATCTGCAAATTTGTTGCTCCCTATACTCTGATTGCAACGTTAATAGTTTACTCTTAGCTTAACATTTTCACAATTCAATCTTGGTTGTCTCTTATCAGTCTATTATTCCCTGATAATAAAATACCTGTGATCCCTTACTCCCATTTATAGCGCAAATCTCAAAATTCATACTTTTGTCTCACCATTCTCCAATTAGTGCTTAGATAAAGGGTAAGTTACGAGAATCTTCAGGTACCGATTGGATAATTGCTCTTCCAAAAGGAATTATGCAAATACATTATAGCTGGTCAACATACTTTTGGGCTTTGCACTGTAATAAATACATTCCTTTATATTTTTTTATCAGGGAACGTTAGAGGATGGTACAGAATTTGATAGCAGTATTCCTAGGAAGGAGCCATTTGTCTTTACTCTTGGTATGGGACAAGTCATCAAAGGTAATGATCCTTTTATTTAGACTTCTGCAGCATTAATTATGTTTACTTGACACATAACTTGAAGTGATGGGCCCTATACATCAGGCTCGTAACATGGTATATGGGATCAGGGATCAAGCCCCAAATTATGGCCAGGATCAGGGATCAGAGGCCAGGGCTCAGGGATCAAACGGTTGGGATCGAGGATCAGGGACTTTGGGTCAGGATCAAGGATCAGCTCAGTTTTTTTGCACCAAGGATTAGGGATCAAAAATTTCTAAAAATAAGGGCTCAGGGATCAAAATTTCCATAAAATCACGGGATCAGTGAGATGAAATATACCATGTTACAAGCCTGCTATACATGCTTGTTGTACCTTTTTAGGAGCAAAAATCAGTTATGAAGATTATCATTAACTGACTTACTATCCACTTTGGTGATTTATTTTAGGTTGGGATCAAGGGCTTCTAAAGTAAGAAAAGATCTTTATTTGTTGTAGTTAGTCTCATCTTCAATTTGAAGTTATTTGGATAAATAAAATTGTTTTTGTTTGATCAATTTATTTTAGTATGTGTGAAGGTGAAAAAAGGAAGCTTGTAATTCCATCAGACATGGGTAAGCTGTCTCCCCAAAAAATACTTTTTTGAATTTATTTTTTGTTTTTTTGTTTTCTTTTCTTCTTTATAATTTCATTTCTTTACTGTTTAGGGTATGGTGACAGTGGAGCCCCACCAAAGATTCCAGGTTTGTGGGGTTTTGTTATGGCCAACATGTTGGAATTCTCTTAAATTAAATCTATGTTGCTATCATGTCATGTCTAGTTGGCAGTATTTTTAAAAATGGGACAACAATTGGATGGTTTGCTTGAGGCCCATCCTTTATCCCTTTCATATTTGTCAGTGCTACATTTTATGAGTATGCTATATTTTACATGAAATGTAAAATTAAATTTTTATGGGTGTTTAAGGGCCTGTTTACATGAAAGCAAGTTGTCCCTGGTGGACACAAAACAAAAGAGTTATCGGCCTGCTACTAGGGATAACTCGCCTTTATGTGAACAGGCCCTAAATCTAATTAAAGCAACATGGATTAGAGAAAACGTAAAGCATGTGTTGACTGGGGATTGAACTCAGAACCTCTCACTCAAGTTTGAATTATAGGACAACCCTTTTATGGCACCAATAATTGTTAATTATTAATCATTATTATTTTTGGTGGCACCCCTTAATCAGGTCAAGAAATTTTCTGTCCATGTGCAATGATAATTATGGGTGCTGTGCCGAAAAGGATGGGTCCACGTGCCCAGAATTAGGGATCCGATGCCACAAAATGGTTGTCGTTTAAGACAGGCTTCAGAGTGCCCTGCATTGTAAACCAGTTTGTTAACGGACAAGGCAATATTTTAGAGTATTTTTATTGTCCAATGTTTTTCATTTTTCAGGTGGTGCCACTCTTATCTTTGAAGTTGAGCTTCTCAAGATTGATAGGAAAGATAAAGCTGATTTGTAACTGTATTAGTTCTAAATCCTCCACTTTTTACCAACTTTTCTAGCATGGAAATTTGTTAATAAACTATCACAACACCAGCAGTGTTTTTACTAATTATTCTTTGTACATCAAAGAGTACTGGGGGTACTCATTTAACAAAGTGGTAGGGTGATTGGTGGTCGGTTTTGAAAATGACCCCTAAAAGCTACGCAAAAATTAAGAGAGCTGACAGTTGGAGCCATATTGATTGTTAAAACCATAAAAGGTACAAAACATACTGATGTTTGACATCTTTATCAAAAGAGATTAAGTTTGTTAAGCTGTGATGGTACTAATATCATTTCATCGTGATTGGATGTAATCTTTTTTCTGTTCTGTTATGTTTGTCCAATAAATTGACTCTAAAAGTATGGAGGTAATGCTACGTGTAACAGACATTTGAGTTGAACCCCTAAAAAGTACATGGGAAGTATTTTGAACACTAAAAGGACTGTCAATCTCCCCTACCACTTGGACAAAGGAGACATCACTATGATTGTTCTAGTTCTTCACACTTTGTGTTCCTCTTGAGAAACTTCTTTATACAGCTTTGTTAGTCTGGGTGCAGCTGACATGTTTTGTGGATGTGACAAGCTAATCGTTTTTTGTTGAAACCAGAAATAGAGTTAAGCAAATTACACTGTTATTCGGTGTTATTTTCTTCAGAAATGTCTAATATTTGTCTGTAGAAAGCAGATCTACAAGTTTTATTTCACAAAATTTTACAAATGCCTTTTCCAGGTCACAATAAGCCAAAGTATTCAGACATCCTTAGAATTTAAATAAACACTAGCCAATCATAATGTAGTACATACATCTGGGTACATTGCTTGGGGAGTGAGGGGCACCTAGGGGTTTGACCATTTTTTTGTGCGGTATTGCGGTATTTTAGGGAAAAAAATTGCGGTATTGCGAGATTCTCAAACCCTGTGGTATGCGGCATTTTCTTTTTTGAGCTGCGGTATTACGAGAAAAACGTTTTGAAATTGCGGTAATGCGGTATTTTTGAGCCCTGCGAGATGCGGGATTTTGCTTCTGGCCCTCAATAGAAAATTTCATGTTTTGGTGATTATTGATTTTGCGCGTGAGGTCCCGTGTGAATTTTTTGTGTGGTGAGCGCTATTTTCGAATTTTTCATGCGGGATTGCCCATTTTTTCGTGCGGGATTGCAGTATTTTCGAATTTTTCTTGTGGGATTGCAGTATTCGTAACCCCCCTAGGCCCCCTCCTTGGGTCTAGAACAAGAATTCTGTTGCTGATGTGCAAACAAACCTTAACCAGGGTTATGTTGGGCTGCAACACATGCTACTCTGCAACTGCCAGGACACTAGTGAAAAATATCTGCGCATGCTTGTAGTCATGTTTGTGCTTTTGTCAACATCCAAATTTCACTTTTATGCTTGCCTTCCACAATGGCTTTCACAAAATGTCAAAATTGAAGGTCAGTTCTTGAAACTTCAGGCCAGTATTCATGTCTTCATTAATGCAATATTTTTGTGTTACAAAAGTATACAAGAGTAATGTTATGCATACACTGAAAACACGAGCATTTCAAGCTAAAACTCACACATTTCTTAGTAAAAAGTAATTCATGCATATGCAGACATTTTTCACTAGTGTCGCTGCCAGGTGTCTTGCATGACAAAACCCATTTCAGCTGCAAAGAAGACTTTATTGTGAGTGTCACAAGCTAATACTGTAAAAATCCTGCACTTTGAATGGCTAGTGTAAGGCAAGGTTCTTCTGTAATATCCATAGGAACAATCTAGCTGCTATTTTATTTTACATTGCCATTGATTTCAATTTCAAACTGCCCTGAAGAGAATATATCCATTACAATTAATCAGTATTGACTGTTTATTTTTGATTATACATACATATACATGGAAAGAAGTTGCGTTAATTGTAACAAGTTTTATATAACTTTTAAACAAGAATTTCAATAACATATATAAGAACTGTACTACCCACTGGTATGATATCCCCAAAGACACATCAAACAGTAGAAAAAAAGTTGTGAACTATTATGTATTGAGAACTTTTGTGAGAGGCATTTGATAGTCAAAAAGAAATGGGTTTTGCTTCCCATCAATTTTTCAACTTTAGTTCGAGGAGGATAATTTTGTTCTTGAACCAATCAAAGAGAAAGAATTAGCATATTCAGTGGATACTTATAGTTTTTCTGTTTCGTTTTGTGACTGGTGAATGGTCCACAAAAAAGTTGTACCAAATTCTACCTTATTCTTATGGGCACTTTTGACATTGTAATTCCAAAGTTTGTTTCAAAGTTCTGAAGGTTGCCATGAAATTTCAAACATTTATTTAAGAGTTTAAAATGAATTAGGGAAGTTCAAAATGAACCTTGGAATTTTGTTCATGATGAACTTTGTTGACACACGAATGTTCAGCTTGACAAGCAAAGTAGACCATGATGCTCTGAACTCTGATCAACTATGAACTCAACTATGAGGTCAACTATGAACTCAACTTCAAATTTCATTGCAACAAAGTCTAAAGTGAACTTCTCCAGTACATTTTGAACTTGGTAAAGAAATAGACAACTTTAAAAAATGGTGGTCTAGTACATGAAAACGAGGCCACAAAGGCCTTGTTAGCAGAAAATAGGCGTGGCGACACTTCTATTGCTATCAAAAACGATGTTTTCCTCTTCCTTTTGAAATACATATTTTCTGTGCATTTTACAGGATATACTTAGATTCAATTGATGCCATGATGATTTTTGAGTCCTTTCTGGCCTCGTTCTGGTGAACAATGAGCCTGCCATTTTGGAAAGTCTTCTATATACTTGAGGCTTACGGGCCAACTTCAGAACAAACTTTGGAATCCAATTGAACGGGTACCAATGAAAATGGCTTACAATAGTTGATACTTGCTACTGCACATCTACTGCATTCATTTCTGTGTGTACACTTTTATTAAAGAACATTTGTGTTAGCATGACTTGCAGGGTTCCCACTCTCCTGGTAAAACAAAATTCCCTGACTTTTCACTGAGCAAATCCCATTTTTCACTGACTTTTTGTGAATATAGAACAATTTCTATTCCACCAATATCAGTCTGTGGGATTAAGTGGTTAAGGTTTGTGGAATTCCACAGCCAAGCTGCTAAAAGGGCTGTTTGACATTCCAACACAAAATTCCCTAACTTTTCACTGACTTTTGTAACATTTTGACAATTTTCCTGACCAAATTCCCTAACTTTTGAAGGTCACTGGGAACCCTGATGAGCAGTCTGGACACTAGCAAGTCAATGATTGACAGGATAGAAACTCTAGTTTTAATGTAGGAAAATAACATTTTATCAACCAAATTTTTGAAAAATTTTATCTGAAAAAATTTATTTTTAAGCTCCAACGTTTACATTCTGATCTTTTTGACCAAAAAGCCTGGTGAGAATTATGCTTAAATGGGTGATATTTGGTGTTCCTATTTGGAGAGTGCTTCTCTAACTCTTGAAATAATACAGTGACCCCAGTTTTTTTTCCGCAATCCATCACTTAGGCCATTTTCACAGGCAACCCTTCAATTGTCAAAAGTGCCTGTAAAACTTAGATACCAATATAGGAAGTTTCAAAGTTTTCTGTGAAATTCTGGGTGTGTGACTGATTTTAGCAATCTTCAAGTGAAAGTATCAATCATTCACCACTACACAAACTGAGTTCATGAGTGACTTAAGACAATGGTCACTGTAAAACATTAAACAACACTACATTTTAGACATTAAAAAACACAAGAAAAAAGTGAATAGAATGACCTAACAACTTCAAACTTAGTGTATTCTGGTGAAATATTATACATTCATGGAAAATACTGATGGAAACTAATTAACTTTCAAAGTAATTGCTTCTTGTACAAAATTAAATTCTTCCTAATTACTTAATATGATTATTAATACATAAGTATGTTTCAATCATTATTTAACTCTATGAAGAGCTATTTTATAACCTTATGTATACCACTATTAATTAAGTTATTAGGATATTATTTCTATATTAGTTCATTGCGGCATCCAATCTTGAAGTGGAATTTGTATATTCTAAGTAAGCTCTTGAGAAATTCACCTCTAAATACTTCAATGAATCTGGATCACCTCATGTGGCTGGCCAAGCACGATGATGCTTGGATAACTTGTATAAGGTAATTATTGAATGGAAGATAACTAACAAAGGTTCGGCTGAATATCTTACAGTTGCATCAGATCTAAGAACCATTTGCTTACACCTACCCATCTCCATTCAATTCCACACCTATAAAATGGTGTGTTATTTATTCAACAATTACCATTAGATATCAACAATCATCAATGCGTTGGAAAGACCTGCCAACTTTGCGGGGCCCAAGTGTAACCATTTTTTCACGAGCCTCTTTTCGACCACTCTCCTTGTGATCAAACTTACATTCATGCTGCTCGGGTAAACGATGTAATTGACAAAATACATATCCTATAAGCAAAAACAACAACAAATTAAATTTATTAGTACTAAATTTATGAACTGAATTAGGTCAAAAAAAAAAAAAAAAAAATCAAGACAGACAGAAGTTTAAGCAAATCAAATATACATAAAATTAAGGGTCCTTGAAAGGTTAATGTAGCATTTATTTATAATGTGAATTGGATTTAGTGAGTTTTTATTACTCAAAAAAAAAAAAAAAAAAAATCAGATTTCTAATATCACTTTTTTCTGCTTCAATGCAATGGAAGGTACCTCAAGTCTATGTAGGCTGCATCAAGCAACTTTCATCTTTAGCTATAACATAATAACTTATGTAATAATAAAAGAATTAAAAAAATAATTCCACTATTTATTTTCATCTCACCGCATTTGCATATTCCAAGTTCTCTTTGAGCGAGTTCTAATTTCGCCTTGCACTTCCAACATCGTTTTTTATTTTTTTGTAATGGTAAATCATCTGGTGTTTCGTTTGAAGAATCATTGGTAGTTTCAACACACTTCTGGTCTCGACTTTCTTCGTCGTTTTCAACAGGAATCTTGTTGTTGCTTGCCCCTTCTTCATGAGTGGTTTCCCCTGTCGTAACAGGGACTCTCTCTAACGATGGAGCCATCGGAGAACGTATAGTAGCGGCATTATTTTCATTTTGAGATTGACGTTGTTGTTCTAGCAAAAGAGATGCAATAAAAGTGAATCAAATGGCAATATTTTGAGTTACAACTACTCACAAAGTACAAGACGTTGTAGTACATGCTTTAGTAGGACAAGTAGCGCAAAAAGGTAAACGATTGAGGTCTGCAAAACCTCAGAGCGCAATTTGACTACTTACCGTCCTTGAAGCACTTGGAACATAAATTCAAAGTCTGTGGGGATCTGTAAAGACATCAAATACATACTAAGAACGAAGCAAACACACTCAAACGGTAGTTGTAGCAAATTATAAAATGGCGAAATTGCTACGAGAAGCATGGAAAATATGTCATTAAAAGATTTTCCTTACCCCCAAAATCCACATGGACAACGCGGAGGCTCACTTCCAGGGTTCTCCATTAGATTTTACTCCTTCAACAAGAGATTTGACGCGAGGATTCCCACCAAAATCCACAAAGTCTTACTTGCCAGTTTTGTGAAATTTGCGATTCAGACAAAATGGCTTCTTTCCCTGTTTACAATACCGCACTTCCAAATTTGGTATTGGTGACCTTTTATGGAAACTACAAAGTCTTCTAGTTTCAGGCCACATTCGACACATTCTTCTTTTTGACTTTTATTTTCTTTCTTCAAAATTTTCATCAGATTTATTTTTGGAATTCGATAAAAGCATGATTTAGGTGGCTGTTTTATTGACTGATTCATTTTATTGATTCTTCGTAGAAAACTTGAGCATTTTTTACGGTCAGTATTTTTGATGAGCAGTTCAGGTATCAATGTTAACGATATTAGTAATCGGAATCAAAGTTTTTAGCATATAAAAAATATCACTTGAAATTTGTTTGGCAATTTGAGGATTTCACAATTTTCCAACGTCAATATCCGCCGGATGTGTGTTGAAAGGTATCAGCGCGCGCACCTTCATTCTAGACGTTCTTGTCAATGTTACCATAGCAACCGCCTCGTTAAAAGTTCCAAAGAATTTGCAGTAATGGCTGCGCAATGCCTTGGAAGTTTTTCGTATGGATACAAAAGCAACAGAAATATTCAGCCTGAAAATAACGAAGTAGTGTGGGTCAATAAGCGTTATAACCCAATAGACTTAAGAAGTAGCGCTCCTGTTCCACGCCAAAAGTTTTTACTGGCATCTGAGAAAGTTTCAACTAGCGTAGTTCCAGAACAATGGAAGAAAGACGTGGAACCGTCTCTCAAAACTTTTTCGCGTCACATGGAAGAAAAAGAGTGGTATCCTTCTTCACAGGCTACAAGGTGTGAAGAATGGTCAACTTTAAGACAAATTCTACCTTCACGAGGAATTCGCGATCGAGTTATCGCACCACGATGGGGAACTAATTTACTCGACTACCCAGGGTTCCAGCAATCACCAGAAAAAAAGTTTCCACATATCAATAGTCCAATGACTAGGTAAAGTAGATTATTAAGTATTAAGAGTGCCAATTAACATCAAGAAGGACGCTAATTTAGTGCTCTGTTCAGCGCTTTCATAAACAGAATGTAATGTTTGTCTTTTGTCTCTTTGTTTACACTTTGAATCCAAATATTCATTCTCAAACACCAACCATTCCCTTGATGTCTAGATGGCTGCATAAAAATGTGATTTTTCACTTTTGATTTTGTAGATTTGTGGATGATATGCACCTCACAAACAGACTGTTCAAACTGCATTGATATTTAATTATCTCTACAAGAATTACTGATCTCAGGAGCTGGTTCTATGTGGTTCTTGGTCTTGGCTATTAAAATAATGATCTTGTAACAATGTGTGAATATATCATGCAACACGAGACAAGACTTGAAAATAGAAATAATTTTATTGACATTTTTATATCGCTACTCAACCTCATGGAAAGATTGTGTTGTATCAGTTCTTTGTATCATACACAAATTGATATAAACTTTGTCTTTCGAGATTAATGTTCTAGGAAGCTTTTAAGTAACAAGTGGATAATTATTTTATTTTTTATCTGTACAAAAAATCTATAAACAACAGAGGGGAATTTTGATACAAGATATGTTGTGGAATATTATCTAATTTACCCAGTGACTCTAGAAACTCTGATTTTGAATAAATGAGTATCTATTCTTTTTGTGCTTAATAGTATCTGTGATCATCAAAATAACATCATCAATATTCAAGGATGAATCTATCAATACAACATATTACCTGATTTCCCCCTTTCATACTTACAAACCCCAAGGGGAAATGACCTATACAAACCCAATGAAGATACTTGACTCCAGAAGGTGCAAGGAGTCTAAAGCATCCACGACTAGGGGAAAGAAATTAGAACAGTTGGTTAGGAATGCCAAATTAAAAATGCAGGTCACGAAGAAAAATTCTCTCACACAGAAAATGTTATACTAACCGATAGTGTGAGAACCAAGAAATATGAATGTTTATTGGTATGACAGATTTGACCTGCAAGTAGAAATAGTACAAAAATCCTATAGAAAATAGGACCTTTACGACACCTTTATACATCTATTATCAACAAATTGAACAGCTAACAGATAATTATTTTTGGAACTTGGGATTAACTTCTCAGTTTTTACTAAAACCTCTTTGAAGACCAACCTGAAGGCAATCTGTGGAAACTAAGAGAATTATATCAAGTGCAATTTTACCTACATTTCTAACACAAATATATTTGATGATTCACCCTAAAATGTGACAATTACAATAGAACATTGGATCCCCAACTATGGTATGACCCCAAACCCATTCCCCCAAAAAAATACACACAGTTCGTCTCTTCTTTGGGTGACATCAAAGAATATTATTTTGATAAACATACAGTACATTTCTTTTTAGGAAGACTCGCATAACAATTCTTCACAAGTTGTCCTCTCAGTCTTAATGCAAGTCTTTAGCCCACCGTACATGTTGAGAAACTGTGTGAGGAAACTGCCACGTGAGGCACTTAGCTCAAAGGAAACATTGCATCTTTGGCTACACGGTGCCAAAAATAGAGCAGGTAAAAGAGCACACGGTGAGAATATGCCTTGCGTGGCAACTTCGTCACACAGTTTCTCAACATGTGCAACAGTCTAAAAAATAGTGAAGCTCACTTTACAATGACATCCCTGAATCTATGTGAATGGGCTCTAGGTAGGGGGAGGGGAGGGAAGGCCCTTCCTTGCCCCCACCCCTCCCTCTCAGAGGCTGTTCACAGGCTAGTAAATCTATGAAAACTCATTTACCTTATGTAGATATCATTCAGGAATACAAACAATAATTCCATTATGCATCAGTGTCAGTGCTCGTAACAGTAGCATCCTGTCTATCACTGTAACATGGACTTGGTAAAGTATTTGAGTGTTGCTGGGACTTCTTTAGGTATGCTATTTCATGTTCCATGTCTTGGATAAATGAATCTTGCTCTTTGCCTTTTTGTTCTAGTTTCTGCAAGTAGCTCTTCAAGCTTTTGATTTCATCAGTGAAATCCTTCATGAAATCTATGACATTTGGGTTTGTCTTTAAGTTTTCATTTTCTTTTTCTAACTGTTTAACTTTCTCTTCAAGATATTCCTCTTTACTATTTTCACCCTTCTTTTTGTTCTCTTGCAGACTACCACCACTACTTTCCACCTGAATTATTTCTGAATTTTCACTGTCCATAATACCCTCTTGCATCACTGTATCAATGCCATTACTGTTTTCTGTACAGCCTTGATCAGAACCACAACTGACTGAACCCTGGCTTGTTTCTTTTCTCCCTTTCTTTAATGGATTAGCATCATGAATGTTTGCACTGTCACAATCCCTGTCAGTGCTCTCCGAGACACATTTCTCCTTTTCTTTCTTTCTTTTCCTATAAAGTCCTTTCATTTCCTTAGTGCTTTTCTTAAGGTCTTCTTTCTCTTTTAATAATGCTGAAATTTCATCATTAGCATCACTGTCTTCCTTGTTCTGCTTTTGTTTATCAAGAGAGAGTGATGGTGTGTTTTTGCAAGCAATTTTCTCTACACTATACTTCTCATCATGAGAAGCCCTCCTTTTCATTCTTCTTTTCTTTGGCAGAACACTCTCTTGAACATCTTTCTGTTTGTCTTGAGTTCTTTTCAAATATACAGTTTTTAATTCACTAATACTATTCTCTAGCTCTTGCTTTTCTTTCAATAAAATTTCAAATTCTAGGTCATAAACTTCTTTGCTTGCAATAATTTCTCTCCATAGGTTCTCTTTTAAAGCCCTCTTGCTCATCTTCTTCTTTGGGGTATCAACTTTATGGTTTGTGGGATCTTGAACTTCACCACCATCATTACCTTCACTGACACTCAAACTAACATCTTGGTCTTTCCCTTTTTCAACATTTTGTTGAATTTCTGTTTCCTTCTGTCTTATGGGATGTGATTTCTGTTTTTCAGAAATCTTCTGAGGATTGCTTTCTTGTATTACTTCATCAATGTTATCATTCTCTAGGAAGTTGTGGTTGGAATTAAGGTCAGTGGCATTCTTTTCCAAGTTATCACCAAGGTCATGGGTTGAAACATGGTTAGTAGTACCATCATCCCCTTCTGATTTGTCATCTTGATTGATAGTAGAAGTACAGTTTGACACTTGCTGATCATGAGAAGTTGGTTTTGAAGTCTGGTGGTGTGGTGAGCACTTCCCTATTACTTTAATTCTCTTCTTTCTACTCACAGATTTAGGGAGAAGTGGAATGACTAACTTCATTTGTTGCCCATTATTTATGTGCTTAGATAACAAGTGTTGTTTCTTTGCTTCTGTCATGGGTGGTATCTTTTTCCTTTTTGTGCTATCAGCTGATAAAACACTTCTATCTTTCTTAGGTTTTGTATTATTTTTTATTTTTGTACTATTTTTGATTTGATTATTTGGAGAACCTTTACTCTTTTTCTTTGACTTGTTTTCTGTTGAGGAAGTATTTTTCACATGACTTTTTGAAACTGAGCTGTCAGACTGCCGTTCAGGAGGTAGAAATGGGTGAGACTCAGCTTCATCATCTTCTGTGGCATTACCAATTGTTATCTCAAGTAGTTCAATAGGTTGCGGCACAAATGACCCTACTTGCTTGTCATTTTCAAGGGGAATAAGTGAGTAGGGTGATTCTTTCACAAGTAAGGCACTGCCTGAGTGATCAAGACTGTGTGATGGTCTACATAAGATATCAACAATTACAGCATCCACATCTTCATCATTTACACAATTCAAAATGTAGTCAACAGCATCTTTAGATTCTTTGGATGGATTAACATTGTTTTCTTTTATGGATGAGGGAATCTTGCTTGTGATATACTGACTTTCTATTGAATCACTATTTGTTGATAAAACACTTTGCTCATTTTCACTCTCCTCCATGTTTCTTTCTTCTGTACAGTCATTCTGTTGATGTTCTGTGGGATGAGGTAAAATAAGAGGCATGTTGCTTGGTTCAAGTTGACTATTTTCTCTTTCATCATTATTGGACTCCAAGGTTTCCTGTAAAGGAGATGAACAAGTCTCATTTGTTGACACTTCAATGTGTCCATTGTCTTCTAATTCTTTCGCCTCAATAGATTGGACATCATTTATATTCTGTCTGCTATCTTGTAATTGCTCCTTGTCTGACTCAGTTGACAGACTATTTACATTCTGTTCACCATCTTGAAGTTGCTCCTCATTGGCCTCAGTTGATTGAAGATCACTTAAGCTCTGTTCATTGTCATGTAGCTGCCTTTCCTCAGGTTCATTTGACTGAAGACTAGAAGTTTCAAGCAATATTCCACATTCCTCTTGATTGTCTCTTATTGTATTATCAGTACACTGGATTTGACTTGAATCACTTGCATCAGAACTTCCATCCATTTGACATCTAACTTCATTTACAAACTCAGTAGAAACAGGTTGACTTGTTTCACCAGATGTTGCAATTAAATCATTCATTTCTTTTAGATTTTCTTGAGTTGTGTTGCTAACATTTTCATCAATTTGGATACTATTTACAAGTTCACTATTTTGTGGAGTTACACTTTGGTGATCAAGTTGAGGATCTGCAGCCTGGGAACAGATAGGTGTAAACTTTGAGAAGATAACTTCATCTACATGTTCAATATCCTGCATTGTTTCTTTGGAATTACAATTTCCATCATTATTAGTGTCATCAGTTTGACTACTAATTGATATATCATTTGAGAGTTCTTCCGTTTCACCTTGTTGCTCTCCTTGTGAAACATTTATTGAGATGCTACTATCAAACGAAATTAAGTCAGTCGTTTTACATTGTTGCTCATTTTCTTGATCATGTTTCTTTGTATTGAGAGAATCACTAGAGAGGATAGATTTACCATTGACATCATTAGCAACAGTCTCAATCAGGTTTAACTGGGCTTCTGTAAATGTCTCCCTATCACTTTCATCATCTGTATCATAAGAAATTGATGAGCAGACACTTTGAGTGTCATCATTGGAACTGCCATTGGTCTGTCCAGACACAGCAGTATCACTAATAAGATGTTCAGTTAAATGTATACAGTCTGAATTTTGAAAGATTTCAGTTTCATTATTTTCTGCTGACATTAAACAAGCTCTCTCCCATTCAACATTGGGTTGTTCATGACTACCAAATTTTTTAGACGTTTTAGTTGTGGACATTTTTTGCTGTGAATGTTCATTATTTCTTTGGGCAGCAATCTCACTGTCACAGATATCAGTGCACAATACACGTCTTTTCTTTCTTGGGGCTTTTCTTTTTCTTTTCAGGTGATGCAAGAGAGCATGATTGTCTGATTCCTCATCATTAGTTGATTCAGCTCTGCCTTCGAATGCTGCCAAATTAGAGACATTATCTTTTGGACTCACAACTTCACTATCATCTTCGACATCGTTTGGTTGATAAGTCAACAAATAAGCGGCAAGTTCAGGAGGAATTTGAGGAAGAAAGTTCATGGATGGAGCTGTAGAAACTCAATTGAACCTGTTTGAACGATTAAGCAAAAATGTACAGTTATCTTGATCAAAAAGTTTCGTATTCTTTTCCTGTACCAAATACTTACATGTAAGACGCTTCTTGTACTTATATGTTTGTGAAAATATACAAAATTCATAAGAAAATTTCAAATAAATCACAACTTCTATGATCAATTCAATTTTCTGCGACAATGGCGGCGAAACGTTCAGCACACGTTACATAGTCGAATTCTATTGGTCAGAAAATGACCACGTGGTCTAATAATCACTCCTTCTCGGTAAAGGTTGGAACGCCTGCTGAAATTAGCATTCTACACGCATCCATTCATCAAACATAGTTCTAGCGTGTCTCCGATTTTATTATTTATGACGATGAGGTCGTCTTCAGAGTCTTCTCGTTTTCTTACTATAGTATTTATACTCTGTGCTATATTTTATGCAAAAATCGACGCACAATTTCCGAAGAAAGAAAAGTTCCACGCAGTTAAAGAAGAAGTCAAACTCATTCGATGCGAAACCTGCCAAAAAGCAGTCAAATACTTGTTTAGAAAAACACGGGAAATGAAAGATGTTGCTCCAGCTAAAAAGGTACATAATTTTGTAGTTAAAATGAAGGAGAATTTCCAGCTGTGAGTGAAGACTTCATACAATGTTTTGCTTCTTTGCGTAGTCTGCCATTGGCGAACTATTAAAACGTGGACAGATTTATTACGCCCAAACTTTTTTGGTTCATTCTTCATTTTACTTTTCTTATTCGATAAATCCCTTAGACTTGACTTCAGAAACCAAATTGAGATTTCCCAAAGACAAATTAAACTGCTCAAATAGATATAATTCATCTTGGCAGATTTACTTATTTTTTCATTTGGTGCTAGCTATCATTCTCCCTCCCTGGCGGGTATTGAAAAATAGAAGGATAGACGAAAAGAGAAATTAATTGCTTTTCTATGACTGGTGATAAAAAGTCAAGATAAGATCAATGCTCGTAACTAAGGAATATTTGAACTGTCGGTTTATCTCCATGGCTGTATTACAGTTTTATCTTCTTTTTTTTTGTATCATTATTTTGCATTTAAAGTATCTGCATCTTCTTCTAAAACAATTTTAAGTGTCAAGGCATCACTTAAAAAGCTCTAGTACAGGTGGATTTGGTAATAAGTGGTCTGCCACAAACAATTTAAACTTAATTTCTGGTTGACCATCAACACCTGCATATGATTATTTTCCTCGAACTTGCAAGTTTGTTAATTTAATATATTCTTTCATGATTGGCTTTTTTGAAAGTGATAGCTTCTCACTGATAAGGTAATTCAAGCCACTGTTTTTCATATTGTAGTGGACTATTAATTTTAATTTAAGTTTCAAGGAATCACTGCTTGAAGTTCCAAAGGTTGTTTGTCAATTGCAGGTGTATTTTATGAAACAAAGAGTTTTACTCTTTTGTTTAAAAATGCATTAACAAACCCTTGAAATGCAAATATATAAAGGTGGTATTTTCTATATTTAATGTTTACTAAGATCTCGACAGGTCAAGTCAAAATAAAATAAATGATTTTTTTTGTGAATTCCTTTTCATTTTTATCTTCCACCCAATATAAATTATTATTACTTTATATTTTTGTTTTTATATATCTAATGAATGAGTTTCAATTTTGTTATGAGCTTCATTATGAGCTTGTATGAACTAGAGAATTTAATTACTGTTTCAGATATTATTGTTTGACACCTTTCTGTTTTTTCTTTTTTTAAAACAGACAAAAACATCCTTAGGCATATTGATTCTAGTATTCCACTAACTTCTTATTGAAAGTAGAATTATTAGATATTTTTCCATTTCATAGTAATACTGTGTAACAATGTTCTCTTGACAGCTGGAGGAAGAAAAGATTATTGATTTGATAGAGAAAAGTTGTAATCCTGGCAAACAGGAAGGGGATTGGATCACCAAGATTGATCTTGTGGCTGATAAGAATAATGAACTACACTTGGTTGAGAAAGATGACTATGGGAAATGTAGAAAAGAATGCCAGACAATTGCAAAAGCTTGTGAAGAATCAATCGGAGAAGGTGACACTGATCTAGGAGAACTATTATGGCAAGATAAACTCTCTCTTTCTAAGCTCATCAATAAATTTTGCTATTCAATGACCACTGCTTGTAAGAAGTCTAATCCTAAATTGAAAGGAAAAAGAAATGATGAAGAATTTATTGTTATGACTGAAGATGAGAGAAAAGCTGATGAAGTTTTAAAACAGATGAGGTAACACAATAAAAAATATTACACCTAAATATTTATCATTATGTAAAGATAATTACTTTGTTGCTTGTTTGTTACTCACAATGATACCACCTCAGTCTATATATTTGTGCATTTCCAGAAAATATCCATACCCCCACCATGGAGGGAATTTGTAAATGGATTCCCCCATCCCCTGGAACTTCCATTTTTCATCCATAAAAACTCTGTAGTTTTTTTTTTTTTTGTTTCTCTGACCCCCTCCCCTCCATAATTTCCAATTCCCTCCATGGTGTAGTCTCCTTTGCAGCCATTATAAGTCTTGCTACCATTCCCTTGCAGTCCATTCCCCTGAGCCACAGTGGCTTGGGAGAATGGACTGCAAGGGGAATGGGAGCAAGACTAATAATGTCTGCAAACGCGACTATTCATGGAGGGGGTATGGATATTTTCTGGAACTTGCACAGTGACAATGTTTTTCATTATTGGAGTCTCTCCATGAGACCTGATCAAATTATTGTCCTAGCTGATCATATGAGATCATTTTTTACCTAATTAACAAATGGAACAGCTCTGTTCAGTAATACTACATGCAAGAAGTGGTGAGAGCACAAAAGAAGTGTATGGAGAGCATGAGCCATAAGCTCTCCACACTTTTTGCTGTCATCACTTCCTAAGTGCTGTATTACTGAATGGAACACAGAAAAAGCTGTTCTATTTGTTTTATAATTATATATACTTGCTAAATTGTTAAGTAAAATTTTGCAATGCATGGTTGAGCTCGCGCTGCTGACATCAGAAGTGCACTCTGTTCAGTAAAAGAGCACAACTTTTAACCAAATATCACAACATGTGTACTCTCTAAAATATATAATACTTGGCAATGTTTTCTTTTATTTCTACAGAGGAGTGCCAGGAATGCCAGGAATGGAGATGTACTCTCGTGAAGACATTGAAAAAAGTATGAAGGATCACATGACTCAGAGAGAAAAGAAAAAAGAGTTACCAATTGATGAAGAAGGATTGCTTTATGCTGGAGGAGATGTGAGCTTCTTTCAAATCATAAAAGATGGATTCACAAGATTTTCTTCATGGGTAAAAGGACTTTATAACTCAGCTTTCAAAAAGTCTGAATTATGACCACTCTAGATTTAGTTCTTGGTGAATTTAGAACACACTTTTTAGGTAAAAATTGATTAACTTAGTTAGAGAACTTACCCAGTAAAAGTAAAAGCCATGGCTGGCTGAGGTTTGGGGTGTATACTGTATAAAGTTTAGAAATGATACATGTACAAGGCAAACATTATTTTACCTTCTGCAACTTCAAAGCTGTAATAGGGTAATGTTAAATGAGATGATAATTTATTTGCAACAACAAATTTTTGTGCAACACCATTACAACTTGGGTCAAACTTGTCATTTAGCATTTGCAAGTTTTTGACTTTTACTTAAAAACTTGCAACATGTTGCAAAGCAAAATTTAGGTTAAAAATCATTCCCTGTTGTTTATTGCATGGCATCATTTAAGGATCAAGGATGGCACAGTTGGTTAGACTGCATGGCCTTCAGTGAGAGAGGTCCCTAGTTCGATCCCCAGTCCTGACCTCACATCCTTGTCTCAACTTCTTTCCTTTCTGTGTAGCTTTAATTACCTTTATTAATAAATACCCTTACATGTAAAATGGAGTACTGATGGAGAGAGGGGGTAAAATGAGCGCACTGTCAGCCTTAAGTTTATCAGTGTACAACGTCTGTTATGAGCTACAGATGTTAAATAAGGTTGCTTTACTTTTGCTTTGCTTTACCTTTATCAACTTAACATTACTCAAATAATCATTGTTGCAAATTGTCTCATGTAACATCTGCTTCATGTTTTCTTGTGCATCAAAGCAAGATAGAATTCCAGGGGTGGATTCAGGGGAGGGGTGCAAGGGGTATGCACTCTCTTCTGAGATGACTTTGAGTCCTTCCTCTGTGCCTTTTCAAATTTATATGATGGTGCTCCCCCTCCTGAAGATAATCCTGGATCCACCCCTGAATTCATGATAGTTGACTTTCTTCTCACATTTTAAAACCTTTTAAATCTCATAATTTGTCAGACTGGAAATGTGATTTAGGGAGCAAGGTTTTGGGACTTTATAATAACTGTATGGGGATATGGGTGCTTATTTCAAGGGGAAGAATGGTTATTTTGAGAAGGGCTTTTATTCAAAGAAATACAGTACATGTATGTAGCAGATAATATATTTTACCAGTTTAAAGAAAGTTGTATGTCTTGGGTTAATTAGCTTAGAAGGAAAGCTGAAGTGAAGTGTTTTGCAACTGTTGGAAATAGAACTTCACAAACCGATGAATAAGAATACTTTTGTTCTGAGCCTCAAGGCAAAGATATGCTTTACCTGGCATGAACAAAGGAAATAGTTGAAAAAGAATGAGGTTATGTGTACTCAGCTTTATGCATGTAGCCTTGTCTGGATTCCTTTGTAGCAAGTGAAGTGCATCTCCAAAATAGTCTAGTTCTGAGATGTGCTTCTCCTGCCACATACAAAGAATTTAGAATGAGAGTATGTGCTAAAACATTTGTCATGTTACGAATGACTGAGCTTTATGCACATAACCTTGACTTGATTCCACTGTATATGGCAAGTGAAGTGTATCTCAAAAGTTCTCTATTGACTAGAGTAGGCATTCTTTCAGACTTTTTTTAAAAAGATAAACAAAACAAAGAAACAGATTTTTCTAGGTACTAGAATAATAAAATTTTAAGAAAATAAAACAACTTTTGTCAACAATCTCTTTGTCAAGTTTTTTTACCACCCCTCCCCCCTACGAACCCAACAAGCATTCTTTCATCTAGCATGTGGGGTTCCTGTGTTTCCACTTGAGAAGTTCGAACGGTCAAGAAAAATGCCTCGTCTTGTAGGACACGTTTCGTGTTTACGAAATTACCCCATCAAAGCTTGCAAGGGGGTTCAATTTGAGAATAGTGCCTGGTGTTTCTTTGAAGGAATCGAAAATGACAGGTAAATGTTTGTCGTATTTCTCCTCGACATCGCGAAGCATAACATGTCACTGTGACAGCGTACGTGGCAGCCAGAGACAAATGCTGAAAGTTTTTCTTGGATAAGTACTGATTACTGATAAGTACATACATTCTTGGTTGGCTTATAGCTAGCTTGATTTCCACATGATTGCTGCGATCGAAAAAACTGTGTTCAGAGCTAGCGATGATGGAGATCAATGCAATCACTCAGACTATAATTTTGGCGCCAAAAATCTCACGCGAGATGGAGGATAGTGCATCAAAAAAGCAGCGCAGGCCAGCAGGCTGATCGAATCGCTAAGACGTTTTTCGATCCAAAGGAACTATTTATTTAAAACATTCTTCAAATTTTCTTCATATCTGGTCTGTAGCTCCGTTGTATCGATTTTAACGTAGTCATATTACAGTCAACTCTCACTTTGCGGACACCCCGCTATTTAATACGGACATCTCATTATTACGGACAGAAGCTAAATCCCCGGCCAGCCGAAAATACAAAGAAATGTATGGAAACACCTCCCGCTATTATGGACTCCAGACACCAAATCACCGTCCTGAGGCCGGAGGGGGGGGGGGGGGGGGGGGGGGGGTACTCCTATATATAAGAGGATGGGGATGCTTGTCGGAAATTTTGAAAATAACCCCTAAAAGGTACCTTTGTGGGAGTGGCAACAATTGATTTCTACCCCTAAAAGGTACCAATTCAAAAACAATAAAGAATTTAAGTAATGAAACACTTTGTTATCGATGTGCTTTGAAGATTCAATTCAGATCATCGAAATTGTCCCTTTCATGCATATTTTAGGTAGTTTATTTACCCCAAAACAGTCCCTAAAAGGTACCAGCTATGCCTCTGGTAGTCCAATTGAGACACCCTAAAAGGTACCAGATTGCAGATTTTGACCCCTAAAAGGTATAACGAGCATCCCCGTCCATTTACGATTGGAGTCCCCCCCCTGGGTCCTGAGGATGTCCGCTATATTGAGAGTCATAGTGTATGGGCCTTTCCCCAAGGTTTCATTTCTTTCTTTCTTTCCTTTTTTCGTTCTTTTTTTGGGGGTGGGGAGGGGTGGTTGTAGGGTGTGGGGCAATGTCCTTTCACAGACGGTTACAAGATTTACATGCATGATAACTAGCTGTCATTGTTTCTTTTACCAAGACGATGGGCAGTTGTCGGAGATGAAAGTGGTGTATGTCTCGACATGAAAACGTATCCTTCTCTATGTCTAATTGAAGCAAGGTTAGAGAAGGATAACCTGTGCTTGAATGCACCTGGAATGGAGACACTGCTGATAGATCTACCACTCCCTGACTCCAATAAAATTCGTGATATAAGGTAGAATACTAAACACCAGAAAGAGAGCATGAGATATCCATACATTATGTGATGTGAGCTGAAGTGTGCCACCTTTTAGGTAATAGAACTACAGTTGCATCTACTCACCACTTGCTCTAGTTAAAGTTTAAAGATATTTACAATTCATTCGATCTGGAGACCTTAAAAATTACTGATTAATGGGACTGAAATGAGCTCTTTAAATAGTCTATATGCAAGGCAACATTGCATTTAGCTGTGGAAGGTGTTAAAAGAGCTATTTGTTTCTGGTTCTTCCTGATCCTCATTATAAATACAATGATTAAAAGTTTTCAAATTAAACAGAAAATGACACACCTTCCTTCCTTCCCTCCTTTCATCTATCCTCCTATCTTCCTTCCTACCTACCTACCTACCTACCCACTCCCCCCACCCACCCACCTACTATTTTTCCTTTCTCCTTTCTCCATCACTCCATTTATTCATCTATTCTTTTTCTTCTTCTCCACTTCCCCTCTATTTTTACTTATTTGTCTATTTGAAATTAGAGCATCAGGAACAAACAATACATCTGGAAAAGGTCGGACAGCTGGTAATAAGGCTGCTTCATGGATTTCATGTTATTTAAAGACAGAATGTTCCATTTACCAACTCACTAAATCACGTGATCTTACCGAACACCCCAAATGGGGCCAACTTGCAAAGAAAGGTGACAAGGTGAGCAAAATGAAAGAAACAACAAAATGAAAGTGAAAAGGAAAGAATAGAAGTATCTTAATATACAACTGTAGGAAGGATGAAAGGGATGAATGCTGAAGAAATGGAGAAATGAAGTGAAAGGGAATTTTAAAGGAAAGGAAGGAAAGGAGGGAATGAGAAAATAAGAGAAGAAACAATGAATGGATGAATGAATGAGCTTTATTTAAACAGTGTCAAATCACTAAAAATTAACAAATTGCTCTCCCTTTGAGATGTGTCATTGAAATGGAAAGAAGGAAGAAAGGTAAGAAAGGAGTAACTGATGGATGGAAGTAAAGAATGAAGGACGCAATTAAGGGAAGAAAGGTGGAAGAAGGAAGGAAAGAAAAGAGGAAGGAAGGAAAGAAGGAATGATAAAAGGTGGGAAGGAAACAAAGGAATAACCGATGGATGGATGGAACGAAGAAAGGAAAAATGGAAGAAGGAAAATGAAGGAAGGAAGGAAGAAAAATCTAATACAGTGTATTACCTTTAATCTTCAGACAGGTTTTTCGCTGTTTGCTCCGGTTCTTGTTTGTACCACTGAAGCACTTGATGCTTTGAACAAAAATCGAGAAGACAAACCTTTCAGTATTGATAGGTTTCGAGCTAACATCATTATATCTGGAACAGTAGTGCATGATGAGGTATAAGATTGCTGTCAATTGTCCTCGTTCTTTATTATCGTGGTTGGGGTAGTGGGTGAGGCACTTTATGGTGTGATGATAATAGTAATGATGACAGTAATCGATCATAATTGGTCAATTGTCCTCGTTCTTTATTATCGTGGTTGGGGTAGTGGGTGAGGCACTTTATGGTGTGATGATAATAGTAATGATGACAGTAATCGATCATAATTGGTCAATTGTCTTCGTTCTTTATTATTGTGGTTGGGGTAGTGGGTGAGGCACTTTATGGTATGATGATAATAGTAATGATGACAGTAATCGATCATAATTGGTCAATTGTCTTCGTTCTTTATTATTGTGGTTGGGGTAGTGGTTGATGCACTTTATGGTATGATGATAATAGTAATGATGACAGAAATCGATCATAATTGAAATGCTTCAGCTAGTTCCATATTTCTGCTGATATCGCTAAAAAATATGTTCAACGATGGTAGTAATCGTAGCGATCTTATCGAAACAATAATAATAATAATAATAATAATAATAACGACTTTATTTATAGAGGGTAACACTTAACAGTAATTTTGGTAACTGATGAACTCGTGGCCCTCTGGTATACATATACTATTGTCGATAATACATCAAATTATAAATATTAAAAATAAATGATTAACTTATATCATATTTATCGAAACTAAAGTGCTATGCTGAATAATTGAATAAAACACTATAAAATATATTGATGTCGTATTACGCGTTTTGTAGTTGAACTCATTTAAAAATTATATGAATCTAAGAATAGATAAAAATTTAACATTTAAAAAAATTTCGTAATTTAAGAATAACAAAATACATAAGAAAGCAAAAAATAATAATATTGGTAACATAACTACTCGAAATTGCCAGTTTCCTTCTGTCTCTTTAAGAACACAGAAATCTATCAGCAATCGCTATCTAGTGTCGTTTCTATATAGCCGTTGTGATAGCTGAACATTTTTTTCGGTGATCGTAACAAGCTTTATTCAATGTGACTTTCATTTGCGGTCATCGGTACGTACTAATGAACCGAAAGGACTATAAACTTCAAGTCTTGATAAGACGATGTTGTTCACTTGAGTGTTTACATGTCTGAGTTCGCATGATTTTGAAAATTACAGTATTAAATGATTTAATACTGTAATTTTCAAAATCATGCGAACTCAGACATGTAAACACTCAAGTGTTTTTTGCCAAAGTAGCTTCCGTCAATCAAAATAAAAATCAAAAATACGTAGATTTAACTAATACCAAAATCAGTATTTAGCTGTTACCAAGAGAAAATGCTGTTACAGATCGTCTAAAGATCATATTAAGTCATCTACATTTATTGAGTTAGCAAAAACTATAATTACAGTTATCACGCTAACTATAAATTAAAATAATAATAATAATAAATAAATTAACGAATTTGAATAAAAAATTTGATGGGTTCTTAGGGATTTTTATGAGTATTTTTTGGTTGTTTGTTTGAAGTGGGCGGAAGCGAAAAACCAAATTCCAACGGGACTGTTTGAAGGTCAGAGTTCGCATTATTATGAAAATTGCAGTAATGTTGAACTTTATGATGCCTTGCGTGATGAACATGATGATGATGATGAAAACGGTGATGATGATGATGAAAATGACAATAAATACGTACCTGCTATTATTGTTCGCTTGTGTCGTGTGGAATTTCACTTTACTGGCATTCTTTTTTGTAGGATAACTGGAAGAACTTATTTATTGGGGATAACCTTGATGTACAACTACGATTTCTTAGACGATGCTGCAGGTAAAGGTGGTGTTACACCAGACACTTTGCAACAACAATTTGCCGCGTAACAAGGGTGCGTGTAAATTGTTGTCGTGTAACATAGCACGCGGGACAATTTTCTGCGCAGTCTTTGTCACGGCAACATGTAGTCCAGGGAATATATATAATTGCATAATATGCAATTGAAATGTTATATATAACAAAATAAAATATGCAAAAAGGTCTTTATGTATTAATAAATAAAAAAAATTAGAAAAAAAATTATAATAAAAAAAAATAAAAAAAATAATTAATCTAATACACATAACGGAATTTAAGCAATTGATCAGTTGCTTAAATTCCGTTATGTACTATAGTATAAATAGTAATTTTTAGCAAATGATTTTATAATACACATAACAGAATATAAGCAACAAATCAATGGCTTAAATTCCGTTATAACAGAACAGAATTTATGCAACTAATTACTTGCTTAAATTCCGTTATGTATTTATATAGTACCAATAGTTATTTTAACTAAAAAATTATTAATATAAACATAACGGAATTTAAGCAACTAATTTAAGCAACCTATTTTTTCAAAACATTGTTGAGAATACTATTTCCAATTAAGGTTGGAACTACATTTCAATTCAAGCAAACGAAGTATGGCTGTAAATCAAGTCGATAAATTATCGAACAGTTTGTACATTTATTTTTATCTGACTATCCTGTGACAATGTTCGAACAATTTTGTGACCGTAACACGAACTTGACGGCTAGAGGTCAATAGGTGAATTGCTTAAATATTATGTAACACAATGTTAGCAATGTAACAGCATTCTCAATTTCTAAAGTTTCTTGCTTAAATTTCGTTATAAGAGAACAGAATTTATGCAACTAACTACTTGCTTAAATTCCGTTATATCAGAAGAGAATTTATGCAACTGATTACTTGCTTAAATTCCGTTATATATGAACATGATTTATGCAGCAAATCAATTGCTTAAATTCCGTTATATAAGAACACGATTTATGCAACTGATTACTTGCTTAAATTCCGTTATATATGAACATGATTTATGCAGCAAATCAATTGCTTAAATTCCGTTATATAAGAACACGATTTATGCAACTGATTACTTGCTTAAATTCCGTTATATGAGAATGAAATTTATGCAACTGATTACTTGCTTAAATTCCGTTATATAAGAACACGATTTATGCAACTGATTACTTGCTTAAATTCCGTTATATAAGAATGAAATTTATGCAACTGATTACTTGCTTAAATTCCGTTATATAAGAATGAAATTTATGCAACTGATTACTTGCTTAAATTCCGTTATACAAGAACACGATTTATGCAACTGATTACTTGCTTAAATTCCGTTATATGAGAATGAAATTTATGCAACTGATTACTTGCTTAAATTCCGTTATATAAGAACACGATTTATGCAACTGATTACTTGCTTAAATTCCGTTATATAAGAATGAAATTTATGCAACTGATTACTTGCTTAAATTCCGTTATATAAGAATGAAATTTATGCAACTGATTACTTGCTTAAATTCCGTTATACAAGAACACGATTTATGCAACTGATTACTTGCTTAAATTCCGTTATATAAGAATGAAATTTATGCAACTGATTACTTGCTTAAATTCCGTTATATATGAACATGATTTATGCAGCAAATCAATTGCTTAAATTCCGTTATATAAGAACACGATTTATGCAACTGATTACTTGCTTAAATTCCGTTATATGAGAATGAAATTTATGCAACTGATTACTTGCTTAAATTCCGTTATACAAGAACACGATTTATGCAACTGATTACTTGCTTAAATTCCGTTATATAAGAATGAAATTTATGCAACTGATTACTTGCTTAAATTCCGTTATATAAGAATGAAATTTATGCAACTGATTACTTGCTTAAATTCCGTTATACAAGAACACGATTTATGCAACTGATTACTTGCTTAAATTCCGTTATATAAGAATGAAATTTATGCAACTGATTACTTGCTTAAATTCCGTTATATAAGAATGAAATTTATGCAACTGATTACTTGCTTAAATTCCGTTATATAAGAATGAAATTTATGCAACTAATTACTTGCTTAAATTCCGTTATACAAGAACACGATTTATGCAACTGATTACTTGCTTAAATTCCGTTATATAAGAATGAAATTTATGCAACTGATTACTTGCTTAAATTCCGTTATATAAGAACACGATTTATGCAACTGATTACTTGCTTAAATTCCGTTATATAAGAACACGATTTATGCAACTGATTACTTGCATAAATTCCGTTATATAAGAACATGATTTATGCAGCAAATCAATTGCTTAAATTCTGTTAAAAGAGAACACAATTTATGCAACTGATTCAATCCGTGGCGCATTCCGATATTTCGTTTTCCTATTATTCACTCCAATAGAAAATGGGTGCATACGTAGCTATTAGCAAGAGACCATAATATTAAGAGAGCGAAATTCAGTATTGATGTTTGTGCGATGTTCGTGGCGCCTAAGGCTATTTTTAGTAATTTCGCCATCGCGCGCGCAAGGCACTTAAACAATAGAATTCAAACGGTCCCTTCCGCGCGCACGTCAAAAATCCAATTCTATTCGTTGAGGGCCTTGCGCGCGCGACGGCGAAGTTACCAAAAATAGCCTTAGTCGCCGCGAACATCGCAATCAGCTACGCCCGTTATTCAAGAAAATGGAGTGCTTGTCACCCACGTGTACTTGTGGATACTTCGTTAAAGCCCAACATATCTTTAAAATGCCTCTTATTTATACAATTACGTCGCGTATTGTGCGAACCTTATTGGTAGTCTATTTCTGTATTTGGCCGTTCCGTTATCTCGTGGTTTTTGGTCATCGTCGATGTTTCGATGCGATAATTTGGCTCGTTTCTCCGTGTTCAAGTCAAGCATCTCCCTCAAGCTGCTGTACAAGCATGAACGTTTAATGTCTTTTAATTACAATATTTTTGTTTTAATTCATCGTTCAGGAGTTCAATATTTAGCCCATGTAATGTTTTGTAGTACTTTCGAGTAGTGAAGTGCAATCAAATGATAGGAGTACAGGCACTAAGAGCATGCAGAATGTCCACTTTTTACGACAAAAATAGTGCAAATAGGATTACAGAAAACAATAGTTTAGCACTATCTCGAACAATAGACGCTGTACGCTTTTAGTGTGACAAAATAAACTGTAGCATAACTTAAGACACTGAAGGCTGAAACATCGCGCACAACACAATGTTGCAGCGTGTGTCCACCCATTCCAATGTTTAGCGAAACGTTGCGCGCAACAGCCGCAGAAGCAGGATCGCGTTCTACTTCTACAACTGTTCATAACTGTTGCGCGCAACATTGCACGAGATGTTTCAGTGGTGGGCACACGTACGGTACAACCGTGTTGCGATGTTTCAACAAATGTTTCGGGAAAAGTTGCACCGTGTGTCCGGGCCTTAAGATACCTTGATTTCTTTTGTGTCTATCTTAAATTGTTACGGACACTATTTCACGGGTTCATTAAGGCCCGGACACACGGTGCAACATTTCTTGAAACATTTGCTGAAACATCACGCGTAACACAATGTTGCAGCGTGTGTCCACCCATTCCAATGTTTCGCAAAACGTTGCGCGCAACAGTCGCAGAAGTAGGATCGAGTTTTGCGGTGTTTCAGCAAATGTTTCGGGAAAAGTTGCACCGTGTCTCCGGGCCTCAACAATCACTCTATATGTGATGACAATGGTTTGCATGAGTGACGGAAGCAGAAGCAGAAGCTGAAACATAAGCCCTTGCGGATAAAAGCTTCAAGGAAGCGGGAATGGCCTGGGAGTAAAATTCCTAGTTGAAAATAAAAGGCACGATGGAATGCCAGGCAATTCATTTTAAGTCGTAGGAGAATATCTGATTGGTCGGCTATGTTTTCATCTCTGCTTTTGTCTGGTTTGCACATCGACACATGAGTAACAGAAGTAGAGATTGAAGAAACGTTCCATTCCTTGTGCTTCTTTTTCCGCCTCCGCTTCCGTCGCTCGTGAAAACCAGGCATTAAAGAGGTTACAACTAATATGCAAATATATAATACTGTAAGTACTATTTTGTGCACTTTAAATACAATATTTTACAATAGATTTGGGAATATTTAGTCATCTATCTTTCACGGATTAAATGAAAGAACTCTATAGGAAGACTGTTTTAGCTATATTTTATTATTATATAATTGTATAATTAGTAGAACGATTGCACTTGACTAAGTTTACACTAGACGAAACGTTTCCAGATTCAGTCGTAACGAATCCTAGACATTTTAGTTTAGGATTTGTTTAACTGTTAACACACAGAACGATGAATATATGAGTTAGATAATTGATCCGGTTTGGTGGCGTATCCAGAGATTTATTTGAAAACGTTGTAACGGGAAACTGTTATGGATCCATAAACCTAACTATTACTAGCTTTTTTCACGGTTTTATGACGACAGCTGTAATGCTGCAAACGTATGTATGGTCTATTTGACCCTATTCCGGAATAGGAATACACAAAGAAGAAAGCAAGCAAGATTGATCATGATGTATAAAATCGTCAACAACCTCACAGAACTGAGACTGCCATTCTACGTCCAAACTAAACAAAGAAGAACTAGACAATATCATCCTAAAAAGTTTATAAATATGAGTAGCAAAAGCAACACCTACAAAAACAGTTTTATAACACGATCAGTTAAGGAATGGAACGAATTACCCAATAACATCATAGACAGTTCCACATTAAATAAATTTAAATCAAGTCTTATTAAACTTAATTAAAAGTCTAACTTATTTAGAACGCTTTCAAATATCATAGGCCATTCATGAAAATCATAGTAATATAATTTTATTACAAGTTTTATAGTATTTTTTATATTTTATATATTTTAACGTTATTGTCTTATATATTTCATTTTATATCCATATGTACAAAATATTCTATATTATTTTATTTATATTTTTGTTTTATATCTGCAGTGATGTGAAAACTTTGCGGATTAATAAATTTAGATTTAGATTTAGATTTAAAATAAACACTTCAAATAAAATCGCTTCTTTCAACATATCATACAGCGCGATTTATGGAGGCTATTTGGTGTATTCTAGTTTCCACATAATGTAAATAAAAAGCACCCTCAAAGATACCTTAATAGATATGTAAATATTAACTAACATCTGCTACACTGTAAATAAAATGTTTTGTTGAAGAATTTTGTTTAGAACCGACCACTTTTTGGTTACTAATATGCGTGCGCAGGGAGGGGATTATCAAACTAAAGAGTTGTCAGTGACGCCATCGTCTCAACCCAAACATTCATTTTAGTCATTTCTTTATACTTGATCTGAACATTTTGTTTTTGTATTCAGGAAACTGGGCATATAATCAACCCAAAGTACAAATAATGTACGAAAGCAACCGCGCGCCCTCATGCAAACAGTTTTACATATACAAAGAATACGAATACATCAATAACATCAATTCAGGAAACTAAACACAATGATTAAATGTACTTCTGAGATAAACTTCGGGGTGTGGGGTGACTTTGAAATAAATTTGTTATGAGTTTTATTAGAATTTATATTATATATCAAAATTACCGAGAACAAAATTTAATTAACTACAAGGAGCAGTGGAGGGCCGCTTTTTGTTGTTTACGTACGCACTTATATTTTATCTTCATCATCCCTCCATCTTGGGTTTCTTATTTCCCGCTGTACGAAGTGATTTCCAGGTGTTTGCACCTCGATCAATTGCTCTCTGGATTCACTGTAGCAAAGTATCTCAATAAAAAATTGATTTCGATTAAACGTATCAAAGATTGCCCTATTGTTTGGTGTCCATCTTGAGGCAGAATCAGTTGCATAAATCGTGTTCTTATATAACGGAATTTAAGCAAGTAATCAGTTGCATAAATTCCATTCTTATATAACGGAATTTAAGCAAGTAATCAGTTGCATAAATTCCATTCTCATATAACGGAATTTAAGCAAGTAATCAGTTGCATAAATCGTGTTCTTATATAACGGAATTTAAGCAAGTAATCAGTTGCATAAATTCCATTCTCATATAACGGAATTTAAGCAAGTAATCAGTTGCATAAATCGTGTTCTTATATAACGGAATTTAAGCAAGTAATCAGTTGCATAAATCGTGTTCTTATATAACGGAATTTAAGCAAGTAATCAGTTGCATAAATCGTGTTCTTATATAACGGAATTTAAGCAAGTAATCAGTTGCATAAATCGTGTTCTTATATAACGGAATTTAAGCAAGTAATCAGTTGCATAAATCGTGTTCTTATATAACGGAATTTAAGCAAGTAATCAGTTGCATAAATTCCATTCTCATATAACGGAATTTAAGCAAGTAATCAGTTGCATAAATTCCGTTCTTTTATAACGGAATTTAAGCAACTAATCAGATTTTTTTGTGCATACATTTAGAACTACATTTGTTGCCGTTTTATACAATATATTTTAAAGACAAACAATCTGAATATAATGTTCATTTTAATAACTGGTCGGCACTCAATCTTAAACATGACCGGCGCACGAAACCTCGCCTCTACGACCTTGAAGAAGCCAGAAAAGATCCAATAAAGCTTTTCATTGGAATTTGGACACAAGGTAACCAGTGATGTATCTACATAAAGTGATTTTCGTCCAGCTAAGGACCAATAAGCCAGTTCGGAGTTTAAGAATCGTTTCTTATGCGCATGCGATTTTATCCCGAATTTCTCACCTTCTTTTGTTTGATTAAAAACAAAAGAAGTTTTAAACAAAAGAAGGTGAGAAGTTCGGGATAAAATCGCATGCGCACTGAAAACGATTCTTAAACTCCGAACTGGCTTATTGGACCAATTCCCCCCCTCCCCCAGCCCTATAAGTACCATACAAATGTGTTATTTACTGGGGGTGGAGTGGGATAAGAGATCATTTTCGGGATTTTGCTCTGAACTTATTTATTCAAGTTATTTCATTAATAAATTTCATTGCGATTAAATATTATATTTCAGAAGTATATAACGGAATTTAAGCAAGTAATCAGTTGCATAAATAATGTTCCTATATAACAGAATTTAAGCAATTGATTTGTTGCATAAATCCTGTTCTCTTATAACGGAATTTAAGCAACTTATTAGTTGGTTAAATTCTGTTATGTATATGTATATAATATTTTTTTATAATATTTGATATTATATTTTTTGTTATATAACGGAATTTAAGCAAGTAATCAGTTGCATAAATTCTGTTAAGTACAGAAATTTGTTTTTGCATATAATATTTTGTTATATATAAGATTAAATGTGCATATTATGCAAATGTAATACAGCCCTGTAGTCCAGTCCCACACTCTCTTTCTTGCCGCTCCAGGACTCGCGGAGAAAGAGAGTCCAGTATAACTTGCATGCGCATGTCAGCTTAGTGACCACGCGATCACCACATTCATGTGGTGATCGCGTGGTTACAAATCCTAAAGTCATCTAATGATTCAAGATGGCTGAAGAAGAAAGTGTTTTGTATACACGATATCAGTCTCATTTCGGAAAGCCATTTGTTGATTCAGTGAGCTATGCACTTGGAAAAACCAACTATAATCTTTTACCAAAGTTTGAGCAGTTACAGGCCATTTACGGATGGACAGTTGTGAAAGACGTATTTGTGAATTTTTCGATACGCATCACTACCACTGCTACCAAACACTGACATTTGCATATTGCAAGCTCGCAAAATACTAATTAATCCATTGATTGGCTCATTTTGCACATGCGCATGCAAGTTATACTGGACTCTCTTTCTCCGCGAGTATTGGAGCGGCAAGAAAGAGAGTCTGGGACTGGACTAGGCAACATGTTGCAAGTTTTGAATCGCCTTTCAAAACCTGCAACAAAATATGACGAATTTTGTTGAAGTTGGTCGTGTAACATTTTCGCATTCGATTTTCTACGCAACACACAATGTTGGGTGATAGCGAAGTAAGATAATTCGAGATTTATTATTATTTGAATGAAAGTGATAGGCGAAAACTTATCGCTTCCATCAAAAGAAAACCAATTCTTTGGGATTCAAATTAAAAAGTGTCCAAAAAATTTATCCAAAATGAACAAACAGAGCTGTCGCATGCATCACGCATGTTGATCTTGCAAGGAAAATCGTTCTGTGTAACAACCCCTGTGACGACAACAATTTTTGCCGCAACAGTGTTGCGTGGAAGAAAATCGTCGTTGCAGAACTTCTCGTGGAACACCAACTTAAATCTAGCAAGAGCTAGCGACACTTATTGATGATCTAACCACAGTGCTTAAATTATTCAGGTGTCCTATCACAACTGTTGACCCACAAACTGGCGTTAAATCAACCGAACAAGAACCATTAAGGACTCTTCGAAAGTAAGCCTACCTCACTCTTAGTAGCTGATTTTGAAATATACTTCTTGGACGGTTCAAAAATGTAGTTCCTTGCATTTTGATTGTTTGTGGTGGTAGCATGTTAAAGAGTTCCCTTGCATGTGTTGAGGGGGAAAGTGGAAAGTGAATGAATAGTGAATGAATTGAGAATTAGTGATGATTCTTGCCTGCTCCGCTTCTGCTCCAAAGGCATAATTTAAGCTTGAATGTTTCCGCGGCAAGATAGCCGCATTCTTCGCTCCAGATTCTAAAATAAACCTCAAATATCGTGTATCAATATCGTGTTGAAATAAAGTTGTTGTATGTTGATGTATGTAAATAAAATTTCTGCATTTTCTAGTGTACATTTCTCAGTCCATGATCTATGCAGAGTTAGTTTTTTTTTGGTATTCAGTATCGGAAAGTTTCTCAGGCGTGGAAAATCAGTTAAGATACAATCTTCATTTTGGTAGCTGGATTGGTTTGGTGGTGAATTTGAGTTTGCGTCGGTCAAATGAATAAATGCAATTCTCCAGGGTTCAGGACTTTATATATATTCACCTACTAGTTGGGAAGTGTTGGAACAGTGTTCCCAAGGAGTTTCGACCAGGGATTTAAACAACGATAGGCATTGCTTAGATAGACTAGCTACGTATCTAGGCCCTTTGGGCTACTAAAGGTGCGTAAAGGCGTTATTCATCGCAATTCGGTGCAAGCCAAGGGGCGGAATAATGTCTCTCACTGGCGTATTTGTTGTAGTCTTATTCGTTTTGTTTTGGCTCAACAGAACCAGGCTTCCTCCACCAAATGAAGGATATTCAGGTATTTTTGGAGTTCATTTTGCTGTAGAAAAACAAGGACTTATTCATATTGGTGATCCTGTGTACGAGTGCTCTGACATCGTCAGTTGAACGACATCTGCATATCAATGGCATAATTGTCTTTCGCTATTTATCAGAGGTTTATAGAAGGGTTTAATAGGTGTGGCAGTAGGTCACTCAGTTTTATATCTTTATCTCGAAAACTGACAATGAACTTGCAGTTATAAATAAAAATGCTACCTATACTACGATTTTTTTATGTCAAACAACCATTATACGAATAAACATTGATTAATTGATTGAAATTGTCGAATAGTCTTTTATACGCGGGAGGGGAAGCCCGGATCATTTTTTCCCAGCGGTATACATGGCTGCGGCATCGATAGATACCATGGATATCGGTGGTTTAGAAATGTCTGGACTGAACGCGAGCTAAATAGACAATATGTATCTTAGAAAAATAAATTAAAAGAATGAAACGCATTTCTGACTTTTGAGTTGGACCTCCAAGTTTGGATTCCCTGTGGTTTCTTCAGTGCTCTGCCAGCGGTATTTCTCATAAATTCAAGATGGCGGACCAATGATTGTCGTTGATGTAACAAATATCAGTGCAAATATCTTATGTATTAAGAACGTAAAACATGTATTTATTCTACATTCACTGTCTGGTGTGTTGTTAAGATGTCTGCATCAAATGCGTGGCCATTTTGTCGCGTTCTCATGGAGAAAACGTCGTGGAAGATAAGCAGTTCTGCGATCATTGCTATGGTTGGAGTGATGAGCCGGCTTTGGATGAGTAAGGAATAGTTTTTCTAACGTTTGTGCCACTGAATTAACGTTGACTATAATGCCTGCTTTCCTTGTATTCACAGAATGGTTAAATAATGTAAAATGTCATAACTTTGCTATGTTACAAAAGTATGTTGAAGAAAGACCTGATGGCGTACCTCTAGTGACAGTATCTAATCATCAATCTTGCTTAGACGACCCTCTTATCTGGGGTGAGTTAATGATAGGATGAGCACCATAACCAGGAAATTAAGGGCCGTTATTTAAATGGTCATAAGACATTTCCAGAGGTGTCATCAGACATGTCTAAACATCAAGGAGGACCATTATTTAAATGGTCATCAGACAGTTCTAGAGGAGTCATCAGACATGTCTAAACATCAAGCAGGGCCATTATTTAATGGTCATCAGACAGTTCTAGAGGTGTCATCAGGCATGTCTGAACATCAAGGACCCCTTTCCTTTATCTAAATGTTCATCAGGCATTTCTAGACATGTCATCAGATATGTCTAAACGTCAAGGGCCAATAGTCCTGTTCCGAGATATGCTTCACCTGCCACATTAATAGGATTTAGAACTAGGCTATGTAAAACTTTTGTCTTGTTATGAATGACTGAGCTTTATGCACGTAGCCTCGTCTTGATACCTTTGTATGTGACAAGTGAAGTGTACTTGGAAGTTGGCTATTATTTAAATGGTCATCAGAAATTTCTAGATCATCAGAACTTTCTAGGTATGTCATCAGACATGTCTGTACATTAAGGTACTGTTATATAAATGGTTACCCTGCTTGGCAGAACTTTCCTAATTTTTCCCCTTGAAGGGGTGGTGGGGGAATTTAGGTTTATATTAAAATGTTTGGGGCTGACACTGCCAATTTGCACCATTTTTCCCTCCTTCATTTCATGACAAATCCTCAACTTAGAATTTCCACAGATTTCGAATTCCCAAAGCACAAGGCTATTAATCTAATCATGAGTATATTTTGTAGTTTAATTTTTTTCACTGGTTATAATTTTCTAGGTCATTCTTTTATTTCCTTTATAAATTTTCCTCTTAAGTACTTCTCTACCTGTTATGGGCCAGATTAATGTAAGATTCTCTTTTTTTCTTATCTTTTTGAAATAGGTTTGCTAAACATGAAAGTTATTTTAAGTAGACACAAACTGAGATGGTAAGTTATTGTTTGCAACCTTTTTACTAATCTGCCTTCTTATTTAAAGTTTGCTTTCTTTTGCAGGACATTAGGAGCCAAAGAATTGTTATTTAGTAATAGTCTGCATTCATTTTTGTTTAGTAGAGGAAAGGTAGGTATGAACATGTAGGTTTAGCCTGTCACATGACACAATCAAAAATATGACAATGTTATTACAGCCTTCCACACAATAGCTGAATATGTATATATTATAGAAAATCTGAATTCAAATAAAGTTTATTGTATTGTATTGTTTTATATTTTATTGTATTGTATTATATTGTATTTTATTGTATTGTATTGAATTGTATTGTATTGAGTGGTGTTGTATTGTGTCATGTTGTATTGTGTTTTGTTGTATAATGTATTGTTGTATTTATTGTATTGTATTTGTTGTGTTTGTGTTGTGTTGTGTTATGTAAGCAAGGCTGCAAAACAGTTGTTCAAATGTTGGATAAATGTCTGATAAAAAATTAAGAGCAGCATCTGTGTAACTACATGTATTAAATCTATATCTAAGAACAACTCATGCTTACATCATATGGCCATAAATTAATCTTAATTTTTTTGTTTCTATTTCAGACCATTCCAGTAGTAAGAGGTGAAGTCTTAACCTGAGTCACATTCTTTATTCTCTTTTTTTAAATCTGAAAGTTTGTCATTGCGGTTTATAAGATAAATTATTATTGATGTTCAAATCAGGAGATGGTGTTTATCAGATAGGAGTGGATTTTGCTCTAGAAGAACTCAACCACGGTCAATGGGTCCATGTTTTCCCAGAAGGTAATGTATTCATTTTGTTGAATAAAAAGCAAACTATTGCAATGTAAATATTTGTACCAAGGGGAACTTGTTCAGATGAATTTTTGTTTTATGTTTCAGGAAAGGTTATTGAAGATGGCTCTCTGGTGAGGCTAAAGTGGGGTATGTTTGTTGACTATTTCTTTGGGAAATACCAGTAAACAATATAATTATAAGAACTTTTGGTAAAATAGTTATCATGACCTTAAATATTCTTGTTCCCAACGTACCGTTGTTCCCTGGCTGCAGTCTTGCACTTTCATGACATGAACCATATTAACTTTTAAATCTGTTATAGGTGTTGGGAGATTAATAGCTGAGTCACAAGTCACCCCTGTTGTTTTGCCATTGTGGCATGTTGGTAAGATATGGCCCATTCAATATTACTAGTTTTGGCCGAATTTCCAGGTCATTTACCTCTTCCTTAAAAAAACAACTGTTTATTTAAGTGTCCTAGTCTTCTACCACTCTCGCACTAATTGGGGGACACTATACTCTTACACTCACTACCAATACATTGACTGTTTTAAGCATACAACTCTCAGCTCACATGTGATTTTTACGGAGGGAGGAAAACAGGAGGACCCGGAGAAAAACCCTCGAAGCAAGGGAGAGAACGAACTAACAAACTCAACTCATATGAAGTGCCTCGTCCAGGTATCGAACCAGGGACCACAGCAGTGAGAGGCAAGCGGTCTAACCACTCGGCCACCCTTGCTCCTTATCATATGCTCATGACTATTGAGTAACTAATAATCAATACCACTAATGATCCTTAATGAGTTGTGATTCTTGAATTGTTTAGTGTTGATTATTTCAGTTGTTTTGTTAAGGTATGGATAACATACTTCCAAACAAGGCTCCGTACATCCCACAAATCATGAAAGTAGGTATAAATGGTGACATCTTCATATGCTTCTGATATATTTGGATAATCCATTTTATACCACACCATAGAAAATACAGCCAATCAGAAAGCAGGAAAGCCATTGTATATTCGGCGGTATTCCACTGATCCTTCCCATGACACATTGTGCCAATTGCTGTATTTTCTCTGGCATGGGATAAAATAGTTATATAATAGTTTCTCATGGCATACTATGGATATCCCACTCGTCACTTGTATTTTCTTTGTATACACACTCGCCTAAAGGCTCGTGTATATACTAGAAAATACAAGTGACTCGTGGGATATTCCACAGTATGCCACTGTAAACCATTGTATAATTACTATTAACCCATTGCATGTGAAGTTCATATTACTCAGCTTATCCTTTTGTGTGTGCTAGAAAGTAACAGTCCTAGTTGGTGAGCCAATGACATTTGATGACATTCTCAAGGATGCCAAACAGAGGAAAAAGAATGCAGTAAGTGATACCAACATTTTCTCATCATTGCTATATTATAACCATAAATGACTCAGAATGTACATCACCAGGAACTTATTCATATCAAACAATTTTCAATAAAAGGTGTCTTTCACATGGCTACAGATCAAGTCTATATTCCATGTTTTGGGCAGGCATTACCATTACCAGTCACATAGATCCTTTTTTTTTTTTTTTAGTCTTTTAACAGTTGAAAATTTGATCAAAACTTGCAGATATTGTAGTGATGAAACACATCACATTGTCCACCACCTTGAAAATGACTTAGAAACCTTGCATTTTGATAAACAAGAGTCCCAATAGTAAAAACACAGGGAGCCCATATGAACAATATCAGTTGTTTGATATACAAACATTGACCCTTTAGTACAAAGGCACATATTTGGAATGGGGATTTAACGCATCTTTGTCCCAAATTTGGTTTGTATAGCTTTAAGCCCAGATGAAAAGATCTTCCTTGTCTTATCATCTTTCATTTGCAAATGTGTCTAAAGCAAATAATGACCAGTCTCTTATATTCTGACCATGGTCACTTAAAGTATTGATACATAATTTATTTGATTTCAGATGGAAACTCGAAAGCAAATCACTGATAAAATTCAACATCGCTTCAAAGAACTTAAAAAAGAAGCTGACTTATTACATAGTAAATGGAGATGACAACCAGATTGTTAGAATTTCAAATCATGATTATAATCATTACTATGAAAATACTGTAAATACTTTAGAATTTATAAGAAAATCCATGAATGGAAAAATGAGAAAGACACTCCATTCTTATAGTATGCCTGACAAAATTTCAAGCACTGACTCACCTAGCAAAGAACTGGCATTATATTATTAGTAAATGTTGTGAAATTGTCCTATATTGTTGGCACAGTCTTTTGGGGGTCATATGATCTGCTTGACCAGGTTAAAAACTGCTGCAATAGTAAACTCTATACTTGCTGACACCCCACTGTTCATCTCACTACTTCAGACATCTTGTTAATTTGGACAGAAGCAAAATCCCTGGCAAGCCGAAAATACAAACAAATGTATGGATTAAACAACTCCTGCTACTACAGATTCTTGTTATTACAGACACCAAATGGCAGTCCCAAGAGTTGACAAGAGTTGACTGTATTCTATGTGCAGTGTTCTCTTGTCTGCTCTGGCAACCATGTTCTTTCTACTTACTGGACAGTGTCTTGTTTGCCTGTCCAACAATGTAGATGTATTTTTGCACTCAATTGACAAAATAATACTAGAAACGTCATATTTGAGACTATATTGTACAAAGTTTTTAAAATCTGAAAAATCAATATTCATAGTAGATACAATTTTCAGCTGCACTTGAAAGCCCATTCTATCCACCTCATAGTTGAACATTTCTAGTTAAATATTAATTTTGTACTCAAAACAAAGCTTTAATGTTTTTGAAAATTTATGATTTTATTTAAAAATGCACTTCTAGTGTTATGTACATCTTATTTATAGTCAAATTTATACAACGTATGTACCAATCTGGTATCAGATCACTTGAGGCTAAAGGAATAATATGTCTTGTAAAATAGTAGCAAGTAACAAATAAAGTTTATTGTTCATCAACGCTTGGTTCTTGTACCAATAGTTCTCTGTTTTCATATGTCCAGAAGCCATTAAGGTCAATAAGTATGCTTGTGACTGTTTCACCTTGGGAACTGAAAAAGAAGAAATTTGACACTAAATTTCAGTGGTAAAGAGTAACATCCTCTAGGAACCAGGGCATCAAGGGAGGGAAGGGGAAATGGAAAAAAGGAGTTTTTCTTAATTTACCACATGATATTGATATAAAATACAGTACCTTTGTAGAAGGTCTTGAAGTGTTATTTTGTAAGGGTCCTTTGGTTTTACCATGTCAAAGATTTCATCCTGTCAGCACAAACAACATTTAGGGACTATTAAATCATAAAGTAAGGGGGTGGGGGTAAAAACTGGGGGTCGGTCACAAAATGTTGAACTTATGAAGAGGGGTGGGCTGTCTATAAACTGTACATTGAAGAGGGTGTCATTTGCAATCCTTAGAGTAGTCTCCTTTGCACCCATTTTGCGTGACGACACAAAAAACGGCTGCAATGGAGACTGAATGGAGAGGGGTCCTAACTTTTTTTAAAAAACCTTGTTTTATACGGGTCCAGCAGAAAAAGATCTCCTTTGAAACCAGTTTTACCTCCCCCTTACATAATTTATGACTGGTCTCTTAGTGATTTAAAAACCGAGGACAGAAAGCAACTGTAAATTGGATGAGAATCTCTTCCATAAGGCTGCTAGCATGCTAATTGTTTGTACTAAATGTTGAAACATACCTTAATATCTAGAAACTTGACAGGTTCGTGACCATGTTTCACCATATCTTCTTGTATAGCCTGGCAGGAAAAGACACATTTGTCAGTCTGATAACTTCTATGAAAGTGAAATTTTGATGTGAATATGTTACTCACCCTAAAGAAGAAGTTGAATGCAAAGATGTTCAAATAGCCAACACCCTGAAAATATATATCAGTCAATCAATCCATTGATCAACCAATTACTAATTAATATTTTAAACAAAACATCTTTAAAAATTGGTTGCATATACTGTACTGTACCTGCACATCCAGTATTCTAAAGAGATATTGAAGAGCCTGAAGAAATAAACCACAGAGCAAATATTATATAACCTGAGAAGATTCTGAAAATGGACTCCCCTGTAAGGTAGACACCCCTGTAAGGTAGACACCCCTGTAAGGTAGACACCCCTGTAAGGTAGACACCCCTGTAAGGTAGACACCACTGTGAGATAGACACCCCTAAAGGTAGACACCCCTGTAAGGTAGACACCTCTATATGGTGGACACCCTAGTAAGGTGGGCAGACACTGTCCAGCTTGGTGAAAGTCTGGTTTTTAGTAGTCCCAATCATTGCATTCCCCATTTTTGCCTACCTGTGGTTCTTTTCTGTTTTCTAAAGCAAGAACAAAATCCAAGTATGTTTTGTAATCCTTTTGAAACGAAAGAAAGATGACATAAGTGCTATTTGATAAATATATACTTAGTGCAACTACTAAGGGCTCCAGGGGTGGAATTGTGTGAGAGTGAGTAAAGTGAAGAGTGCAGAGTGTGTATGTATATGTTTGGGTAAGTGGTACTAACCATTTCACCATCATAAGTCAGGCATTCTTGGAATAGTCTGTCAATAAACACTTTGGTTAAAGTTCCAGAACCATACCTACAAATATATGCAGTACAGAATGCTTACTATTAGTAAAAGTAGAGAAAAACTAGTTTGCTTTAAATGAAAATAAAATGTAAAGTTTATAAAGATGTGCACATGAGGAGTCAGGTTTCTTCACTCACCTTGCAAGTTCCTCTTTGCTTAACATACCATTGTGATCAGTATCTAAATTGAGATATTGACCTGTGGATAATGTTCAAAATAGCAGTTTTTTTAACTTGAGCACCATACATTTGCTTTGACAATAGAAACTATGTTTGTTATACAATTTGCCTTTAAAGATCAACAATTCACATACATATTGAATTATATTTACCATATACTCTGAGAGCTGAAGGAGCAGAAAACCAGTTTGCATCTTGTTGTTCTTTAGATAAATCTTCATCTCTTAGCTAATAAATTATAATAAATGTAAAATATTTCATTAGCGTCTCAAATTGAATCTTTGCAAATTAAATGAAGATCAGTGTATAGGTGGTAAGCAGTAGCTTAGAAATCAATTTTAGAGTTATTGCTATATTTTAAAATCTAGCATAAATAAGGGGAAAAGGCAAGGAAAAACGAAAGGAAAGGAATTAAGGGAGGAAAGGAAAACAAACAAACAAACTGTCTGATAAACACAGTGATGCAAATGAAAAATAAATACCTCTAGAAGGTCATCAAGAAAACTGCAGGCAAGAATGTCTTGAATCTTTATTTTACCTGAAAGTCACAAATTACATACATGTAGCAATCAAACATTGTTGAATGTATCTTTACAAAGTGATCATATATCCTACCAGTCCTGAGAGGATCAAGAAAGAAGAAGAACTTTCTCACTGCTGTGCAGACGTAAAATGAGTAAAAAGACTTCTCTAAGCCGTCAAGCTGCAATACAAAGAAGACACACACAGTAACAAGAATTCAAGGTAGGGTAGTCAATTTTGTATGACTGTGAGAATGAAATAGTTGCAAGTTACGGCAAGAATTTCAATTATTTTTATAGGCATTACAGCACTGATATGATCATAGTATGGTGCGGTCTCACATATATGAAAACTGGCCTGGCCGGTAGTACATGTAATATCTAAGGCAATATCTGACGACAAGTTGTACTATACCTGAGGTAAAGTTGGTATTAGTTCAAGTATGTAGTTTTCTAGATCCTGAAATGAAAACATTGTAATTTGTTAGACTGTAAAAACAGGATTTGGCATCAGTGTCAAAACTATATAATTATGAAAAGGACTTACAGACTCTTTGAGATAGCCCTGTCCAGCAACATCATAAAGACTTAATCCTATTCTTGTTTGGTGGAGCCAAACTGAAATAGAAATAGATGATTAGTTAGCCTGTGTAGCCACCTATGCAGCCTTGGAAAGCCAGGCTATGTAGGCTAACATTTAGCATGTGTGTTAGTCATCTGCTGATCAAGGGGGTGGCTAGTCCAGTCCCAGACTCTCTTTCTTGCCGCTCCAGGACTCGCGGAGAAAGAGAGTCCAGTATAACTTGCATGCGCATGTGCAACATGAGCCAATCAATTGATTAATTAGTATTTTGCGAGCTTGCAATATGCAAATGTCAGTGTTTGGTAGCAGTGGTAGTGATGCGTATCGAAAAATTCACAAATACGTCTTTCACAACTGTCCATCCGAAAAATGGCCTGTAACTGCTCAAACTTTGGTAAATGATTATAGTTGGTTTTTCCAAGTGCATAGCTCACTGAATCAACAAATGGCTTTCCGAAATGAGACTGATATCGTGTATACAAAACACTTTCTTCTTCAGCCATCTTGAATCATTAGATGACTTTAGGATTTGTAACCACGCGATCACCACATGAATGTGGTGATCGCGTGGTCACTAAACTGACATGCGCATGCAAGTTATACTGGACTCTCTTTCTCTGCGAGTCCTGGAGCGGCAAGAAAGAGAGTCTGGGACTGGACTAGGGGGTGGCCAGTCCTGCACTGCTTCATGTAGTTTATATACCAAAATAATAAGTTAAAACATCAGAATGGACATCGAATTTACCTTTTCTCATCACATAATTAAAGAACTGCATTATTGAAATTCTGAGATGAAAAAAGTTTTGAATAATAATTATCATTTTGCCGATTTAATAGTATTGATAGTAAATTGAGGAAGAAATGGTGCAGTGTCAAGCTATAAGGTCAAGAAATCTTTACCTTCCAAAAGGATCTTTTTGGTAAAGTTTACTGAACACAGTAGCTGTAAAGAAAGGTCTGGAAAAGGATAACCAGTTACAGAAAACAATTTTGTTATATGATATTTATGTGGATTGTTTTAATTATGATTCATAGTTATATGAAATTTGCATGGTAAAGAAAGAAAGGAAGGAAGGAAGGAAGGAAAGAAGAAAGAATGAATGTAAAAAAGTGTAAAAGGAAAAGAGAAAGAAAGGAAAAAGTGCAAATTTGAATATGACAAAAAATTACTGAATGATGATGAGGGATGATGATGATAACAGTGATGATGATGATGGTTATATGGAAAAATAGGCGCACAAAATGCGCATGTAGCTACAGCCTTACAGCGATTTTCAGAATTATGCGAACTCATGCATTGAAAAAGTCCGTAATTGGAATTTGGTTATTCACTTCTGTCAATCAATTTTAAAAATTAAAAATACGAACATTAAACTTATACCAAAATCATATTTAGCTTTTACAGGTCGTTTAAAGATCATATTAATATGTCATTTGGTATGTTTTTAGAGATCTTTAGGGACCGATCGTTTATTACGTCGCAGGGGGGGGCGGTGTTTTTTCCAATATTTTTGTGTTGGGAAAGTGTACCCCCCAAAAAATTTACATTTCAAAAACATACCCCCTCTAAAAATTGATTTTTCAAAAATGTACCCCCTCCCGTCTTTCCTACAAACACATGACCTTAATTTTTAGAGGTACTTTTCAGCATATACTATTCTAAAGGCGATGTTACACGAGACGATTTTTAACGACGATTTTCAGCACAACGGCGTTGCGCTAAAAATCTTTCTCGTGTGACAAGACACTTGGAACGATTTTCCTTGCAATTTTCGCTTCGCCAACGCTTTGCGAGTTTTTGAATCCAAGTCAGAAACTCGCAACGTAAAATATTGCAAGTTGTTGCAACGTTGCGTGGAAAATCGTCGTTAAAAATCGTCTCGTGTAACACCGCCTTAACTTTTCTATGATCAAAATATAACACAAATTTTTAATTGCACTTAGTTGCAATATCATTAATGTCGTCCTATACACATGTGCAAATATCAACGCAAAGTTTTTTTGCACTGTTCACAGTAAATTTATGTGAATGAATAAAACACACACATATACTATTTTTAATTTTTTAATTTTTTAACTAGGACTAGTGAGCAGCACAGAGGAGAACTCGTGTAGTTGTAATCTTTCTTTTTAATTCCGACGTGTTTCATCTCTAACGGAGACTTCTTCAGGGAATGAATATAACAACTATACGACTAGCTATATACACACGCTAAATTTCTGAACGTGCCTAACGTTAAACTTCCCATGGAAGTAACTAAGTAACTTTTACATGCTGGTTCCGGACGTACACAAAACGCCGTGACTATATGTCATGGTGTAATGCTAATAGAAATTTGGGGTCCATGCGAATAGCGCTAATCGCATGCATATGGACTCCAAATTTCTATTACATTACACCATAACATATGGTTGCTATGTCAAATCTTTTTTCGGTAAAAATCAAAACGTACCCCCCAAAAGTCTTCAATGTTTGGAAAATGTACCCCCCTCTTTTGAGAGCTTTTCAAAAATGTCCCCCCCCCCATAAAAAACACCGCCCCCCCTGCGACGTAATAAACGATCAGTCCCTTATGAGCAGTATTTTGGGGGTTGTTTGTTTGAGTGAGCGGAAGCGAAAAACCAAATTCCAATGGACTGTTTGGAGGTAGGTCAGAGTTCACATTATTTCGAAAATCGCTATAAACTAGAGAGGAAGTTACATTTTTTACAATAACAAATAATCGTTGGGATTGAAATTGGATTCCTCAAGGAACGTGTTTGATTGCACGCGTAATAAAAGTGAGCTACAAACTGTATTGAAAATGTCAATCTATTCATGAATCAATTTGAACTGAGTACCTATTATAAAAAAGCCCTGTCTCAATCGCTCCTAAAGTAAATGCAAAAGAAACGTTGGGAATCAGGTACTAAAATAACCGGTAAGGAGAAATAAACTGTCAGGCGAGAAGTCGTGTAGAGCGATAACACTAAAACCGTGAAATAACTTAGTAACTAAATAGAGACAAATAGTAGCAAAACCCTTTGTTTTCTATTGTTTCATTAGTACTATTTGTACTTTTTAGTTAGTACTTGTTTCACGGTTTTAGTGTTATCGCTCTATAAACAGACAGTACTTGAAGCGAAAATTCGTCTGTAGAAAATCGTAAGCAGGCTTCGCTAAAGTTGTGGCTGAAGTGTTCGTAAATTTCATGTGAGGACCGGACTTACTATTTTTTACGATTTGGCAGATACGAGGATCACTGTGAACCTTTTTTTTTGGCCGGCATCGTTTTTTCCTTCGCACAACTTCAAGTGCAGTTCACCGCTTCAGTGATCAGCAACACAGTCGAAGCAACAGACGCAAAATCACATTCCGATAAAACTGCTGGAAATTTTCAAGCTAATGGCTTGAAGCAGAGATAACCAAGGAGCAAATTATAATGTAGTTCATACAGGGGAAACATCCATTCACGTAAATTCTGATAGCTTGGAAGTTTCAGATTAGATTCTACTTTGCTTTGTATTTTATCGTTTGTCAGATCAAACACTTGTACTTGCTTCTGATTGGTCAGTTTAGGACTTCTGGGCTTCCTGTGTAGGGTTACTTTCTTACTTTCTTACTTACTTACAACCCAATGGCATAGTAGCTACGCCTCGAGACGAGGCTGTAGCTACAAAAATGCTAATATTGTAAAATGTAATAATGCAAAATAATAAATAATAAATAATAATAACAATCAATAATAATAATAATAATTATTATTATTATTATTATTATTATTATAATATCAATGAATAATAATGCAATAAATTATTGTAAAATGCTATATATAAATGTACCTGCACTTTGCACCTGCTTGAGAAGCCACTTTTAAAAAATCTTCATAATTTATCAACTAAAAATTTAAAAATTCAGTTATAAATTTATGTAATTTATCCTGTCACTGAAATAATTCAATAACAGTCCTTACTTGTTCATCTGCTACGACTGGTGGAGTATGATGCTTGTCCAACAAAAACCACAAATTCTAAAAAAATATATATAACAACTGCTCTATCATATTTGTACTGAATATAAAAGTTTTTCTTTTCTATTTTACACTCTCTTGATTTTAGCTACCCATGATATCTTTCATGCAACCTCCAGGATACTCTGTCATATCAAACAATTGTCAATAAAAAGTTGTCATTCGCTCGGCAGTCAACTCTATTCCATATTTGGGCAGGCATTACCTTATTTGGAAGTCGCGTTGATCCATTTTTGTTGATTTTTCGGCAAAACAGTCGAAAATTTGACCAAAACTTGCAGAAATTGTAGCTACGAAACACATCACATTGTCCACCATCTTGAAAATTACTTAGAAACCTCGCTTTTCAATAAACAGGAAACCCAATGGTAAATACACAGGGAGCCCGCGAAAGGCAACAATTGTTTGATATGTAACAAGTTTAACATAAGACTGTTTTTATAGTCTTACATGGTTTCTTGGTTAGACCTAATAAGTACCACTATGTCCTTCAATCCTCTAGCTCACAATAAGGCCAATTTACACGGTACAATTTTGCCTACAACTTGTCGCTTTCAACCTGCCTATAACATGTCTTAAGCACCATTCACACGCTCACAACTATCACGCCATTCTCCTACAAATTTTAGGCTATATGCGACTGTCTTAGAGGAGTCATAGGGGTATTCACATGTCACGATTTTGTTCTAAGATGTGTTGTATACGTCAAGTTGCGTGTGACAATCGTACCATGTAAATCAGCCTTAAGACCATCAAGAATGATTCACCTGTAATTCGTCGTTGTCTAATAGTTCTCTACTTTTTCTTTGCAAAAACACAGCTCTTGATTCCTCTCTTAGCTTTTGTTGTAATACTTCATCCTCAGTTGGAAGCTGCAGAAATGTAGATATTGTTACTATCACTTATAATTATGCAGCAATCAGCAGCTTGACTGCAAGGGGCATTTGTTAAGATATATTTTATTTATTTTTATGAATGCTCGTTTGGTGCTGGTAATGACTTTAAGGAGGCTGGAAAGGGTTCCCATAAATGAGTGCACACTCATAAAAAATGCCTAGGATTTCTATATCGCCAAAAAGGTAATATTGATGTGACATACCATATTAAAGCTTATGAAACGGGGAGTTCAATTTTTTTAAAATCATCACGTATGCGGTTGTCATGACAACAACAGATTTTCGGCAAATTGACGTAAAATTTCAATATAAATATTCATATCTTGATTTCTGTTCGGTAAAAGTTTTTTTTAAAACTGCATATGATGAGTTCGCTAGTTGACCTTTCATATGAGAAAAAATTAAAAAATTCTGTAATGCAGAATTCATGAAATATTGCAAAAACCGTATTTTAGATATAAAAAGACTTCGCCATTACAGAATTTTTTTATATTTCATCAACACACTCTTAAACTTAGTTAGAATAGAATGGCAAAAAATTAAAAAAATTCACCGAGTAGTTTTTGAGATATTTGCTCAAATTTATCGTGTACGCGTCAGAGGGGTCTCGTAAAATTGCTCAAACTGCGCATGCGTCAGTTTGCCTCAATTGAAGCTCGAGACAAGCAAACAGAACCATTTTGTGCAAAATAATGCGGATGAGATTGATGCTTTTTGCTCTCTAAAAAAGCTTTAGGTCGAATATTGAATAGATTCGACTTCCATCCATTATAAATAGGAAAATTTGTCAAAAAAGTGCTTTTGTCTTGTTCAGTCACTTCATATTTCGTCATCAAATTAGCGCGCGCACTTGGCGCGCGCTCAAGAACCATTTCCAGCCTCCTTAAATCAGAATTGTTATCAACAGAATTGAGTGCAATATACTAACAAGCACATAAAAATGCTCACATCTTGTAATCAGTTCCATAGAAACAAGAGTGATTTGGATCATTATTACCAGCATAAACCAGCATTTATTTTGGTCTTGCTTGTTTCTCTGAATAATTTGTGACATATTTTGGAGTAGGTGTATTGGACTTGGGACTCTTCCCCATATCTACAGTTGTTTGAAAAGATTTGTTTGGACATTTGAACAAATGCCCCAGGGTTCCCAGGAGTTGATCCCTGGGGAAAGCCACTGATTATCATCAAAGAATATTGTTAAAACAATAAAACCACACAAATATTTCAATTAAATTCACATTTCTAATATTATTTGTTTGATTGATTACCTTATAATAGAACTTTGGAATAGTGTTAAATGTTGTATCTTTGCCTTTTGATTGGTCTTTCCATTCTGTATAATACTTTGTAAATAAGTCTGTTTCTGTCTCAGCATTACCTCCTTCAGCTTTGACTTCTGCTATAAGTTATCAATAAGAACTTACAATAAAACTGGTTTAGATATAAACTTTGAATAACTGTAGCAAAAACATTTTTTTTCTCTGCAACATCCACTTCGATTTAAATCTGCCAAATGTTTTCTCCTACCTTCATCTTTTTCTTCCTTTTTCCTTTCCACATATTTCCTCAATGAATCAGACCATGACATTTTGATAAATCCTCACAATAACTTGGAAGTCAATCTATAAAATTTTTGACAAATAACTTTCATCCTTCATCACAAATATCCCGCCATGTTTTTATTTTCAGCTATGACTCACCTCGAAAAGGTCCATGGGTAGCCACAGGAAACCCAAGTTTTGTACTAATGTTCAAATGTTTTTGCTTTTTTCCCTCCTAATTGATAAATACCCTATATTATAAATGCTATTTAAATTCTTTGTTCTCCTTTGCTTCTGCACATTTGTTATAGCCTTTAGCAAGACCTTTAGGATGTTTTGGCATTCTGGATGGGCATTGGGCTACCTGTGTAATAACCACAATGCATACTGGTCAATAGCAAAGCATTACTGGGAAATGTGTGTTTGCATTTCCAGTTGATACAAGGAGAATAATTCATAGCAACGTGGCAAAAAATCTCTTATGTTGATGTTAGATTGTAAATATCACACTTACTGTAACAGGTTTTGAGTTACAACCTTAAAAAACAAACACCAAAGAGCACTCGTCTGAATCATGACGCTTCATTTGTGTGCCACGTTTGTTTGTGTTTTACAACTATTCTTTTCAACATGTCTTTGTGAAGAAGACAAACTAAAACCAGAGTCTACTGCTACTGACGTTAATTCTACCAGTGTAATGAAGGTTCAAAGTACTTTTTGGCTGACAAGTTTGCTATGGAATGTTCTTGGATATGCTACTTTAGTGCTGCCTTTTGCTTTGTTGATCAGAATTGTAAAGAACTCCAATTTCAAGGAAAGAGGAGGTTGGTAAATCAGTTCCTCAGATAGAATTTCTCTTGTTTGGGAAATGACAAGACCACAAATAGTTATTGCAAGCATAATCATTCTTGATTTAAGCATACTTATGCTCAAATATGTAGTATCTGTGATCGTATGTAGAGAACAGGAATTTTTCCTAAAACAAGTACCCCCCAGATAGAACTCAAATGTTCATATTTTACATTATCATATTGATTAACATAAAGAAAAATTATTGTTTTGAGAGATTTTAAGAAAAGCAAATTTTAGAGTGTTACTCAGAGATAGAAGAAGGGGACTTTTGACTATGCAATACCCCGCAGATGGTATTCATGATAGGCGGCATCCTACTGTTCTTCTATTATGTTCTGCGTCATCGTTGTAAGACTGTCTTATTGTCAAAGCCTATAATCACCATATTCGTTCCTGTTGTGAACCAATTACTAGAAGTCCCTGCTGTTAATTCATTGCCATTTAATTTCAGCTTATTTATAGGTGGCCATATGAAAAGGGTTCTACTTTAATAAATTGTAAATATTTATTACTTCTATGAAGATTTCATATAACACCTTTTATTGTCTTCTCACCTTTTATCTATACCAACCATAAAAAGTCATGTTTCATGTTGTCCTTCGGTAGCATGTCTAAATATGAAATTAGGGTTGGAATGAGGGCACCTGTAGCTATGTCACATTGTGAAGGTGCATCTAATGGTTTGGAGCATCATCAAGGACTTGAATGATGTCCCTGATGATGCCAAAGACCATTGAAAGCATAGTGAACACTATATTCCAATTTTTGCTAGGATAAACATTTTAAATATAGTTTTGTTCCCCATACAATTATTGATTGGAATAATCCTCCATCACCTGTTATTGATATGACTTATAAAGAAGAATCTGTTTTTTTATCTAATATTGGAGTGAAACAGGGGTGTAATCTTAGTCCAACTTTGTTTAATTTGTTTATTAATGATATCCCAGAAATTTTTGATGCATCGACTTGTGATCCTGTTACATTAGGTTCTGTTAAGTTGAGTTGCCTGTTGTATGCTGATGATTTAGTGATTTTATCTGAGTCTGAGTCTGGTCTCCAGAATAGTATTAACTTGTTATGTTCATACTCCAAAAAGTGGAGATTAAATGTTAACCTCAAAAAATCTAAGATCTTAATTTTTGGTAAAGCATCTTGCAGAAAAAAGTTTATTTTTGTAAAATGGTTTTATGACAAACATCAGTTAGAATGTGTAGATGAATATACTTATCTTGGAATTAACTTCCATTTCGATGGCAATTTCAAATTTGCCCAAAGCATTTTATATAATAAAGCCTTACGGGCTTATCATAGTATTTTCAAGGCCTTTTCTAATGTGGATAATGTACCAATTCGAGTGTTGTTAAAATTATTCTCCTCTTTGGTAGTCCCGGTGATGTTGTATGCTTGTGAGGTCTGGGGCGTGCATATTCTAGGCAGAGTTAAGAGCTTTGAGTCTTTTAAGAAAAAATTTGTCGGTGTCTCTTTTCTTTTTGAGAAGCTTCATTTGAAGTTTTGTAAAAGAGTATTGGGTGTCCACTCTAAAGCTTCGAATGTAGCTGTGTATGTTAGGAAGAGTCCCCCTGACTGTCCAAGTTTCATCTTTAATAGTCAAATATTGGTTAAGAATTACAAACCCATTATATAAAGAGACGTTAGTAGGAGAGGCTGCTAATTTATGTATTAAGTTAAATTCTAAGGAAATTGTTTTTACGAACAATGTCTTAGAATTAAGCGGTCTAAAAACAATTTCTGAAGTTCATCCCTCTATTGATGAACTTAAGACAGTTACTAAGTATGTTAAAGAAAAATTAGTCAATTTTTGTGTAAAAAAGTTTAACGCTCAGATTAATGATTCGACTGATAATGGGGGAAAGCTTCGTACTTATAGGCGGTTTAAAAAGGAAATTAAGTTTGAACGTTATCTTAATTCTGTGCGTGTTGTAAAATATAGACAGGCTGTTACACGGCTTCGTATCTCTGCGCATAGTTTCCCAGTTGAACGTGGCAGATATACGAAGACACCATACGAATTAAGGTTATGTTCTCTGTGTGATGATAATGAAGTGGGGGAGTGATGATAATGAAGTGGGGGATGAATATCATTACTTGTTCAAGTGTAAAAATAGTCAGTTTGTTGGTGTTAGAAATTTTTTTATCCAAGATATAATATCTATTAATAATTCTTTCGTTTCTTTTAAAAGTGAAGATTTTTTCATATACCTGTTATCAATGAATGATGATTCAGTATCAGGTGTTTTTGCTAAATATTGCTATAATATTCAATTGTTGTATGACAGTTGTAATGGTCAATAGATAGCTACGATGATTTATATATTTACATACATATCTATATACTTTACACTTATTATATTATATTATATTATAGTGTAGTCTAGATTCAATTTTTGTTTGTATTCCTTATATACCTTACTGGTATTTTTGTTTGGAATAAAGCTATTATAAAATCTAACATGTAAACCGCTGGCTTCTGTGCAATTACAATGTAGATTACTCATTTTGTAAGGTAGCACATATCATTAAAGTGAGTGAAGTGAAGCTTAGGCACACCATTACCAGGTGACAGTCTGTTGTTGTACACCTCATTCAAACCCTAATTTTATTCCACTTAAAATGTCATTGTCTTACATCAGTTTATTTTTACATTTCCAGCAGAGGGATGTCTGGCAAAAACTGTCCACCATTTTGTCTTTGGATCTCAGGATGATCCTCTAAGTGCCATGGAAGAAGGACAAAAGAAAGAAGAAGTTATTGAGACTTCTTTCAAGAAAAATGCCATTAGATTAGTAGTTTGTGTGGCTGGTTTGCAATGCTCATATATTGTTTGGGGGGTACTACAAGAAAGAATAATGACAAAAACATACCACCAAACCCTCCCTGATGGCACCATCACTCGTGTAAAATTCAAGAATTCACAGTTTTTGGTTTTTATCAATCGTATTCTTGCTATGTGCTTTGCTGGAGTGTACATCTTACTAAAAAGGCAACCGAGACATAAAGCACCAGTCTACAAGTACTCATATTCATCGCTATCAAACATACTCAGTAGTTGGTTTCAATATGAGGCTCTTAAGTTTGTAAGCTTCCCAACACAAGTGCTTTGCAAGGCATCAAAGATTATTCCTGTAATGTTAATGGGAAAACTTGTATCAAAAAAATCCTACCCATACTATGAGTACTTCACAGCCGTCATGCTGTCTGGTGGTGTTAGTCTCTTCTTACTCTCTGCTGGTACACCTAAGAAGTCTGCTGTAGAGACTACCGTTTCTGGTGCTTTTATTCTTCTGGGATACATGTTGTTTGATAGCTTCACCTCCAACTGGCAGTCAGAACTTTTCAAGACATACAAGATGTCTTCAATTCAGATGATGTTTGGAGCCAATTTCTTCTCCAGTGTTTTTACATTTTGGTCCTTAGCTCAGACAGGAACTCTATTCTCATCTGTGATCTTTGCATATAATGATGTTAGCTTTGCTTATCATATATTTATACTATCTATTTGTTCTGCTACAGGTCAGCTGTTTATTTTCTATACAATCCAATGTTTTGGTCCTGTCATTTTCACTATGATAATGACTACACGTATGATGTTGAGTATTGTTCTCTCATGCATCATCTATCAACACCCTCTCTCAGCTCAAGCTGTTTTTGGTGTTTTTGTTGTATTTAGTGCATTGTTTTTACGTATTTATGCCAGGTATCGCACTAAATCTGTTTAAAAGTCTTAACTAATTCTAGAATAATATTCCAAACCACAATTAATTCAATTAGTGGTTTGGATGTAAATATTTAGTTTATGTTAAACTTGGTTATCTCATTAAAAGGGCCATTAGATAGTGTTAGATCAAGTAAACAAATATTAATGTCAAAACATTGATATTTGATTCTTAGATTAATAGTTTATTCTCAATTGTTATTGAGCTTTAATCCTATAATTCTGCAAAGATGTAGGTATTAACTACATTCAAGTAGTGGGCATTCCTGGCTTGGGGCCAAGAGGTATTCCTGTTCCCTTCCCTTTCCCTCTCTAGCTCCCAGCCAAGAATACATGTTCTTACTCAAGGTATTTTTTAGTGACTGCTAAATTTAGCAGTTTATTTTGTTGAAGATTTAACAGCTACTTAGCTTAGCAGTTTTTTTTGGAAAATAATGATTTTTACTGCATTCATCAAGAATACCAATGAATACAAATTTTAGCATTAGCACACAATAAATTGCTAAATTATTTTAACAATTTTGCTGAACTTAATAAAATTAGCTTAAATTATGTTGTCACTAAAATACTAAACTTAAGGTACATTATACTTAGTCACTTGTTGCTTAGTGGCTTGTTGACTTGTTTTTATCCCTTTTTTTAAACACTCAAGGTTTTTATTTTTTTAAACTGTGTCAAATTTGACAAACACTTAGTGTTGATTTCCAGCTGTTGAGAGGTCTATTTTTGCATCCCAACAACTATTAATAGATGCCAGATGAGTTAGCACAAGCAACCTGGAAGGATCTTATTAGTTAATTAAGTTCTAAAACTGTCATTACTGTGAGATCGGGAAAGTGAAAAGATTAAGGGCCCTTGCAGAATTATAGATTGAAAAATGTTTTAACATTTAACATTTAACATTTAACATTTAAAAACGATTTATGAGACCAATTTTATAATAAATTTTAGATCTAGATTCTGTTGTTGAAAAGACTGTAAGTGAGATTTATCAAGACTCCGGATAGAATTCATGTCTCAGACAAGTTTTGAACTTGTGACCTGAATGCAAATATTTAATTATTGTTTATCATGGGTGTCAAATGGTCCCAGCAAAATGTCAGTCTCACAAAATTTTGGTCAAATTTCGTAGGGCCATCTTAGAGTCTCGAATTTTTGAAATTGGTGAAAAAGCATCTTGGGCTCTCAAAAACATACCTGGTTAATTTAAAGTTGTGGTGTTAACGATCTAGAAAGATATCCCATCCATTGTGTTGAAAGCACGCACAGAACTTTAGTCTTATTTGATGAAAGTCATTATTAATTTTAAATTCTAAGTAGATGTGATCGAAATTTTCTAGTTATCTCTTTCATACAGCTCTATGACTCCAAAACTCACGTAGTGTCTGGTCTTGCAAAGTCTTTCCTCAACCATTTGACACTCCAGATTTAGTCAATTACTTACAGTATTGATTCCATACAAGGGAACCATTTTGAGCAGAGTTTGCTTAAAAACAATGCTGTTCTTAGGCTTAGTCTCCAGCCATCAAGTTTTTGTGCATAGCAGTATATTATTCTCAAGTATAAAACCTGGAGACTTAGACATTTTGTAGTCCCTCAAGGGCCTCTTTTGGGAGGTATTGAAGCAGGTTTTTATTTTGCAGGAACTTATGAACTGGATTTATAATGGTTTAACCAAATTTGCAAAACTGTGCACTATTTTAATAGTACTAAATAGCACTAATTAAACATTTGAATAGAATTAGCATAAAATGGGACTATTTAGTACTATTTATGTTGCACACTTTTAGTGTTTGTACTCTAATTGCAATTATAGGTGTGAAGTATTTTACCAAGCATATTTTAGTCAATATTAAAAATGTAACAGTTATTGAAATATTCTTATAGCTTGAGTAAAAGATATACTGAGTGTAAAACAATAGTATAAATATTTAAATATAGTTTTGGGTACTAGAAACAAAGATGTTACCATTATATAAGTGAAAGACAAATAAATCTTTGAAAAAAAACCTGTAACAGGAATCAAATGCATGACATTCTTGACACTAGTTTGTATACTTAGATAGTTTGAATACCTGCACTGGAGACAGTGCTTCCTTTGTAATATTGCATCTACAAAATGGTTAGTCACCTTCATGTCCTCTCAGATAAGGACATTTAAAACATGACCCCATCTCTATTTATATGACGGCATTCCAGCAATGAGGTTTGTTTGCTGGGTTAGCGTGTTGTATCACAATCAGTAGTGGGTCAGCTACTAGGCAGGTGCTGGTGGAATATAACCAAGAAGCAATTTGAAAAATTAACTTCAAGAAAGAAAAATATTGCTCTGCATGAAATAGGACAATTTTTGGTGTAAATTCAAATTGAAAACAACATATATTTCTTATATTTTTAATTTATATATTTCTTTTGTCTTTAATTCAAATTCAAATTTAAAACAATATACACCTAATCCAAAAAAAGTCGCAACAAGTCCACAGTGACACTTTAAGACTGAATGGGATTTTGGTAGTTTTTCTTTTAATTAATCTATTCACTATTGTCTTTCCTTGTGTGATGTTTCCTTGGAGAGCATTTTAAGCATTCCGCAGCAAGCATTGTGAGTGATTAAACCTATTGTATTCATGTGGTATGCATCCAAAACATGCTATGATTACATTAATTACTAGAAAACTTCCAAAATTCTTTGTATAGTCTTGGAGTGTACACTGTGGACTTAAATCATTCAACGTTTTTTGGATTAGGTGTATATTTCTTTTATTTTCAGACATTGTGTGTACTTTGGGACCAAAAAAAAGAAGAAAAGCAAACATCTTAAATGTTTTTGCTAAAACAAGCAAAATATTTGTGTATTTTGTCTTCTGAACTTTGCACAAGTTCAAATTCTAAACCTTGCAAACTTATTGTCTGGAAATTGTGTACTCAAATATGACGTCAAATTCAGTGCAAAGTTTATTTCCGCTTCAATCTTTGGACTTTGAACCTGGATATGTTTGATCTCCAGGGGGAGTAACAATTAATCTACCCTAGGGAGGGAAAGTGCATACACCGGCAAACATAGTTGATTGTAAGTTATAATAAATCTTTCTAATTAATTTCAACTAACATATGAAAAAAAAAAACCCTGGATAACTATGTTTCGTTGTAAAAATGTACTGCATCGCTTCAGACGTCAAAATCCCAGAATATTGGTGCCCTAGGGGAGGGGAGACGGGAGAGAATCGCGACACCCTGAAACGTAAACATTTGGTGTAAATAAAAGAAGGAAAGAACGATCTATGCTGGACGAATTTCGTTTGGCAACAAAAAAAATGGCTTGGATAGATTGGGCACCGGTTAATATTCCGCTTAAAAGACGGTTCCAAACTCTAGTAGTGATGTTAATCGTACATTCGTTTTTATTTGGCCATATCCTGAGCTGTTTATTGTTTGCCATTTTACTTGCTCTTCCTTTCGCTAATGTTTTGGCTTTGCTGTATCTCGGATGGACGTACATTATCAACTACAATCTACCAAGCCGAGGAGGACGTTTGGTTTGGTGGTGTCGAAACAACAGACTATGGAAGTACTTTTGTGACTTTTTCCCGATTAATCTGATCAAAACAGCTGAGTTGGATCCCAAGCAAAACTACATATTTGGCTACCATCCCCATGGAATAATGGGACTTGGAGCAATCGGGAATTTCTGTGGAGAGGGGACCGGATTTTCAGCCAAATTCCCAGGAATCACCCCTCATCTTTTGACCCTTGCTGGGAACATGAGTTTCCCTGGGACAAGGGATTATATTATGTCGTTTGGTGTCTGTACTGTGGAGAAAAGTAGCATCGATTACATCTTGCAAAGATTAGGCTTGGGGCAGGCACCTGTAATAGTAGTCGGAGGAGCTGCAGAATCGCTAGATGCGCACCCTGAAAACTTTAAATTGACTTTGAAAAACAGAAAAGGATTCATTAAAATTGCTTTGAGGAATGGGTAAGATCAATCAGCTGAAACTATACAAACTAATTAGATTATCGTCATAATGAGATTTGTCACATTTGCTTGCAGACATGGTATTTGGTATCATATCTTGGGACCAGGGTTTCCAATTACCGGGTTACTTTTGGCAAAGGGAGTTACAGAGGGAAGGTCACATGCACCCCTGAGGACCACACCCTAATTTTTATTACGCCCCCATTTTGTCAAATGATTAAGTGAATATTTTTTGTCTTTATACTCTTACTGCAGAGCATCATTAGTACCTGTGTATTCATTTGGAGAAAATGAGGTGTATACACAAGTAAAAAATCCTGATGGTTCACAACTGCGTCAGTGGCAGAATAAAGTCAAGAATGTTGTTGGGTTTGCACCACCAATATTTCATGGGCGTGGTATATTCCAGTATACCTTTGGTATATTGCCGCATAGGAGACCCATAAATACTGTTGGTAAGCAGATAGTTATCCAAATAAAGAAATTGATTTTTAAAGGACTTTTGTTTAGCCACCTGTTTTCTGCTGAGGTTGATGCAAGAGCCCAAGGGGGGAGGGATACCCTTTTGTATACATAGAAAATGTTCCCTTTCCAAAAAGTGTATGATTACTACTGGTAAAATCTTTCAAAACTCGATCTAGCTTGAGTCAGTATTTTGTCTTGTGATATCCATTTGCTCCACAGTATGGAAAAGGTACTCTTTTTTGAGTGTAGGGAATATGAACCCCCTACCTTTATAGAGTGAATTAAGAGCTACATACATACATACATGCATACATACATACATGCTTTATTTGTTGACGCAGGTTAAAAAGGTCAGGCAGCTATAAGCTGATGTGGACCTGCTTAAAACTATGCATATAACGGATTACAATGTGGATTTAACGATATTCAAAAATTCTAAAATTCCCACTTTTCAAAATGATTATATCAATAATGACATATGAACAATATTGTTATCATATTCTTTAAAATATAAACAATTTTAATTCTAGTTGGTGCTCCAATCAAAGTGAACAAAGTCCAAGATCCATCTGTAGAAGAAATTGATACTCTCCATAAACAATACCTTCAAGGTTTGGAAAAGGTTTTTGAAGACCACAAGACTCAATATGGAATTACTGAAGATGTGCATCTTGAATTCTGTTGAGAAAATGGTTTATAAACACAGCTTTATATCAAATTAAAAAAATAGATGTATCAGTTATTGTGCTATAATTATAGGCACAAAAGAAGAATAGGCCCATATAGCCAGCAATTAATTTCCCCTATCCTCAGTCACTTCTCTGCCCTTTGCAGTCAGCTCATTCTTGTTGTCGTTGAATCATCATCACCATGGTTCTACCTAATATTATGGACCACAGTCATAATTTACAATGTGTGTTTGTGTGTATTGGGTTGGGAGGGGGGCTGGTGAAAATAGAGGAGGGGGGGCACATATACATTTTTGATGCTCTGTTATGAATGTTATATGTGTATAATGTGGGAGGGAGTGCCGGACCAGCAAAAGCTGAACATTACATTTTTTCATTTGCACCAGCCCCCTCTCCCACCCTGTAAATAATAACGGTATGTTCATTAGCTGCCTCAATAATATTTCTTTCTCTGGCTATAATTATAAGGGACTGAAGAACTGTATATTAGCAAATAATAATGACCATAGACTTTGCAGATAAAGTGAAATAAATTTATATCTCTTTTATTCAATCGATGTGATCAATTTTATAGCAAAGAAGAATTTACAATAATATTTATAAAAATATAACTACAAACACAATCAGATGACACTTCTATATAAATTCTGACCTGTATTAATCTATGGTATTTTTATAGCATCTGATCAGAATAATTATAGTAATTATAGTATTATGCAGTATTCATGTTGCAAAATCAGAAAAAAAGAAGAATTTGAAAGAACAAAAGTGCAGGTTCAAAAGTGATGTAAGAAGTGTTCCTGCTAGACTTAAATTAAATTACAGATCGAACTGCCTATAGGCCTGAAAGACCCCTTGTTGTAATTCCTTTTTGTTTCCCAATTTGGGGGGGACAAAATTAGAAAAGTTTTTTATTTTTCAGAGGAGAGCAGCACTGATTATTGTCGTCTAAACTGAAGACTATAAGTGGTCTGTTTTCATCTACTTACTGCAGCCAGCTGGCTTCTGCCTTATCTCTCAGTTAATTATTTTTTTTTTATTTTTTTCCTGAAACTATTGCGCAAGTACAATCTTATTTATAGTTTCCTCATACAAGGTACACAAACAGATGGATTTTTCTCACATCTTTTTTTTTCAGAAAATTTATGTTATTTGTTTTGGAATCATGTGAAGCTGCATGAACAAAAGTTGAAGCTCTGCAAATAAAATCATTTACTTGAACCAAAATAAGGAAATACCACAATATAAAATAAAAATTAATATAAAAGAAAAATATTTTGTTTACTTTCACACATCAAAAATCTATTTTTGCTTAATAATATTATTTCATGCATTGTTTGCATTTGTTTTACAGTCTTTAAAAGGCCTGGGATGTTTTTTCATTATTATTTTTTCCTTTCATCTTGTTTTCAACTTTTCAACATGCCTGAAATGTTTGCCACAAAACTAGTTACATCCTTTTCCTTTTAAACTTGTTTTTGGGAAAATTAGGAAATCTCTGCGTAAATATCGGAAAAATGTTGTTTGTTTTTAGTTGGTATTTTCCGTTAACGTTTATATCTGCAGCGTCTTCTGATTCTGACAATCTTTCAGTTTTCATGTTTTTTGTTCGTCCTTTTTCCCCACTTTTTTTAAACATTTTTTAACACATAATTAGCGGTCTGGGTAACATCAATTCTCAAAAAAAAAGTCTCGATGTTATAATTCATTATTGGTCAAGCAGAAAATGAATAATTATTATTCAGGTCACGCGCCCGTAACCCTGGGGGCGTTCCGTATTGCACTCGATATGAGGCAGACGTCAAAACCACTTTACCCCTCCCTCTTGAAAACGAAACTTTTGACGTCACTGTATCCCGAGCAACGGTGTGAGCCAATCAGCGTTGGAGTTTTGAATCTGTCATGTCTCGATTTGGAAGAAAGCCATGCGAGTGCCAAGTGCCAAATGGTCGTCCCCATCCCTACTCGGTCTCTTTTTGTACGTCTTCACCAAAGCGCGCTACAACAAGGAACGAGTCGAGGGGTTTTTACCCTTTTATTTTCAAGTTTAACCGGACAAGTCGCCAAAATTCCACCTTTCAAGGATTTCGATATCCCTCCCCTTTTCCCTACCGGACTGGACCTGAAGCTCGAGAAGGATTCTTACAATCTAACTCCAATATGCAACGAAGCCATGGACGTTCTTGATCTGTACGAGTCAGGCGAGTGGTCTGCAGCAAGTTCACCTTGCTCCGATCTGTTTGATGACATCCCATCTCCAGCATCAAGCCTCGAGGATTCGTGCATCAACGATTTCTCCATCGACTTCACGTCGTACTTGGATCCTGCCACTCTCAGCACAAGTCCAGACGACCTTTGCAAGTATCTACCCCCTAAGAGTGTTAAAGATGAGGAACCATATTTACCTGAAGTAGACATTGGCTATTTCTCGAAATTGCCAAACGTAGTTGTTAAAACAGAACCTAAAGATGTTTCTCCTAAATTGGTTATGACGAGTAATAATTCTAATAGTAAGCCTCCAACCATGGTGTCAAGGGACAGCCAACACAAGAAGTTACCATCGGCATCATCTCAGCTGAAGTCTCCTTCTTCGCGAACTACGCGAAGGCACAGCTCCAACAAGCGAATGCCGGACAAGAACACCGAAGAGTACCGTCTAAAGCGAGAGAGGAACAACGTTGCTGTGAGGAAGAGTCGCTTCAAGACGAAACAGAAGTTTCAAGAGACACTACATAAAGTCGAGGAGCTCACAGAGGAGAATGATCACCTTCATGCGAGGATTGAAGTTCTCACTAAAGAGCTCAACGTACTCCGTAACCTTTTCTCCAACCCGAGCATCTTCAAGGATCAGGCTCTGGCCAGAGCACTTCTGGCACAAGGTTTGGCTGAACATTCTGCTTAGGATTCAGCTGATGATAACCCACAAAACACAAAACATGGACTGTCGTTAGAGGAAAAAGAGTTGATTTTATTAAATCCAACTTGTAAAGCCATCATGGTTAGTAATAAATCCTCTTCAATAACTTATGTTATGTCGTTGGTTCTAATTTATGTTATTGGTATCACTAACAGTTAAACCGCTTTAATATTTGAACATGATTGTTTCCTAAAGTTAAAACTAACTCGAAGCTGAAACTGGAATAGCTTCAAGTTTGTTGATTATGTCATTTTAGCGCCGACATCGTTCGAACCGTTTGAATTTATAATTGAAACATTACCAGATTACAGTAACTGAGTATTGGAGCGAGTTGCCTTGACGCTTGTTAAACAAGTTATTTCCAATTTATTGTTTTGTATGAATGAGGTCATGACATGAAGTTAAAATATATGATGTCCATGATCTGTTTTAAACGTTGTCTTCAAACTTCAAGTAGATAGAGATGTCAAATTTTAAAACTGGATAGTGTAATCCCAACAACAACAAGACGGACAGCTTATCGGTCTGAAACGCGATGCGATGATGACGTACAGTCTAAAGAATCGTGTAAAATTTTATTTTTTAGAACACGGAATTTACATTACTTGACAAGTTCTAGTTGGGCTTTTACACATCCAAAATGAACATTGAAACATTGCACTCAAATTTTCAGTTGTTGTTTGAAAGCCCATCGACAAGTGGAATTAGTAATCTAGGATATTTTACTAGCTAGTCAATATTGGGTGTTGAAGTAGTGTTCTCTTATTGTGCAATCAGAGATATAATCCAAGTAAGTGGATCACATTTCGCTAACTACTAGTGGCCAATATAACATGCTATTAATAATACCTTCTCCCCAAGAATCACTGACAGAAACTGGTACACAAATTAAAATCTTTTCATGTTTTTAAAGGCTGGCATAAAGAATAAACAATATTGCAATGCTAGCCTTTTTGATCAAAAACTATTTAACACCAAGGTACATCAAACCCAGTTCAGTTGCCTTGGAGACCTTTGCGTATCCAGCTATCAAAAATGATGACAAATCAAGAAGCAAGAACTAGCATCTACTCAGATTATGTCTGGAAAGTTTCTTTGCTTTGTTGCTATTTACATTTTAGTTTCAAACATCTATTTTACACTATTTCATCAAAGTAGATATGAGCATATCTTGCAAGGTAAGCTTGTAAGCTACAAATTACCCAATGAGTTATTGGTAACGAGCTTCCAGCATAATTTTGAACAAGAAATGTTTTGTTCAATGCAACATTGCTTCAATTCTTTGGTTGTTTCTTTTAATTATCCCGGAAGCTTTGGTATCAAGCAGAATATTTGAGCTCTTAGACATGGTCCACTGGCCAGCCATGTGATGCATGAAGAATAGCCCCATCAAGGTTTTTGTTTTGAGAGGGGAGGGGGTCTTATTGGGGTATGGAAACCACAAACAAAATTGAGAAAAACAAATCCCCCAAACTGCAATCTGTGTACAAAATCTGAAGTAAAAAAATGCAAAGCCACAAGTTAAAATAGTAAATAACTGCAAAACCGCATCACCAAAACCCTTATGGCCCCCTCCTTAGCTTGGGGTAGATATTAAAATGGACAATTGAATGAAGAGTGCAGTTATTTCTTAGGAAAAGGAAGTTACACGTTTTATTGACAGCTCAATATTGAATAGTCTTTATTACAAGATTGATAAGTAAACACATGGGATTTATGAAGTTTTTGATTTTTTATGAAAATTATAATGCTATCAGTGCATACAGTAAATCTATGAAGAAGTAAAGCACTAAAAATAGTACAAAATATATTTTCAACTGTGTACAGCAATAGTCCCCTTCACAGTTCTCTACACCATCTTGAAAGGTAGCCATGCCTTTACATCGAAGCGAGACGAACGGTGAGCATACAATGATAGAGACCTGTGAATAATTGTCCTAGGTGTTTTAAAAAAAAGGTATCTATCATTGCACGCTCACCGTTCGTCTTGCTTCAATGCAAAGGCACGGCTACCTTTCAAGATGGCATAGAGAACTGTGAAGAGGACTATTTTCCAATAATGCAAACTTTGACATTCAGGAAGTCTGTTTGAATTTGGTCATTAATTTCCACCCACCAAAACAAATTAAAAAATCAATAAAGATACCTTAAAACCTACCAAATGACCAAATACGATCTTCCGATGATCTATATTTTGTTATATATTGCTTTAGTATTAGTAGTTCTTGGTATTCCTCATTTTAACTTCGATTGATGGAAGCGAATACCTCCAAAATATGTCCTGGGCTTACATTATTTTGCTCAACATCTCTTTTTGTTGGGCTTATTTTGGGGTGACCTTGTATTCAGAAGGGTGTACTTTTGGTTGGAAATGTTTGTTTCAATGAACATATGGGGCTATTTTTTGTCTCAAACTCTTGTGAATTTCAAACACAAAACTTCAATAAATTTTCTGCAAATATCTCCACAGATACCCTACCATGCCTATTAACAATAATTGCTACTTAATCAGTTTCATCCATACTTGAGAGATCGCACTTAATCCGTGAAATTGTACTAGCTAAATAGTGCAAAATAGCACTAATAAACAATTGAAAACAAAGGATTTTATATTTTTAGTACAAAGTAGATTTTGTACTTTTTCACGGGTAAAGTGCGATCACTCTAAGTGCAATCACTCTTGATTAATTTTTAGTTCAAAATAACACAAAATAACCATAATATTAAGCTTGACTACCATATAACATGGGATAAATCCATAAAGTATCCAATGGGCTTGTACCATCAGCTGGGTATATTATGGGAATTGATTTTTTGTTATAAATAAAGGGGGACTTATTTTTGAATAGGCTTATATTTTGGGGTGTCTTATTTTTGGAGGTTTTACAGTAACCAAATTCGTACCATTGCAGTTTGCATAATAATTAAAATTGCTGTAAATTTGTTACTGTTTAGCAGAAATAATAGTGTCATGTGTTTATTGTCTACAGTGTTCAATTGTTTCCAATGTTTATATAGAATACTGGAATATAATAATCTATAAATCTAAAAATAATCTCTGACAGACAAAATTATCATATGCAGAAGAATTAAGCATCCCAGTCATCACTATCATTAGATCTAACTGATTCCCCTCGACTAGCTTTTGGAGGTGCAGGAATCATTGCAGAAATCTTGTCCATTGCTGATCCACCACCAGTGGAAACATCAGCTGCTCCTGCACTGGTAGAACTTTCTCCTTTTGAACCTGAAATTCCCTTTCTTCTCATTGAAATCTTTGCAAAGAGATCTCCCATGAAATCACCTCCTGAGGAGGAAGAAATGGCTGCTTGTTCCTTTTCTGCTTTCTTTTTCAGTTTGCGTTCTTTAGCACTTCTAAGTTTTGCTCCACTTTTTCCTCCGGTTTTTCTGATAGCATCCATAAGGCTTGCTCTTCCATCATCTAAGACCATTGCTGGTACTGACTCGGGAACAGAGGCTGGTGTACCTATTGAAAAACACGTTTATAAATATTTATTTTGCAATAGAGACCTTAAGATTGACATTTATAGCAAACCGCTAACGACAAACAGCGAAAAGTGATTTTGATTTTATATTTTACTCTAATCTTTAAATTAATACAATAAACAAATAAGGAACAAATCTCTTAAAGACAGAAAATACAAATATCTTCACTTAAGTGTATAAACGGCTGAGGACAGATGGCTAAAGTTTGCCATTTGGCAGTTGCCGTTTACCATTAACGTCAATCTTAAGGTCTCTAATAACCTATTGATAATGCAAACATGTTTTACACCTTTTTCCAAAGAAGTCAAAAGGTAAAGCAACCTTATTTAGCACTGGTAACTTGTAACAGTTGTAGACTGATAAACTTGAGGCTGACGGTGCACTCATTTTACCCCCCTCTCTCCATCAGTGCTCCATTTTATGTGTAAAGTTATTTAAAGCTAATTAAAGCTAAACAGAATGGAAAGAAGTCCAAACAAGGATGCAACTAGGTCAGGACCGGGGATTGAACTTGTGACCTCTTGCACAGAAGGGCAACTGTGCCATCCTTGCTCCTGTGTTAGGCTATCAGAACCTACGTGACTCACTTGATAGGGTGTGTGTGTGGGGGGGGGGGGGGGGGGGGAGTTAATCCCATATATGGACTATACAGGGATGATCCACTGAACAGGGTATGGATTTATACTGTATCTACAGAGGTAGCTTCTGCTTCTCTTCTCCCCCTCAGTTATTTGAAGACCCACAGTACTGTTTTAGCTAGGATGTCATGAATGACAGATCTGATGCTTATAACCAAGTTTAATAACCTGGGTCCGGTTGTTCGAAGGGTGAATAGTGCTATCCAGCAGATAAATCCTTATCCAGCAGATAAAATCTTTACAGTGGATAAGTCTTATCCGGTGGATAACTTTATCCAACCTTCGTACAACTGGGCCCTGATTATTAGACTGGATTGCTTGCTACTCATCCTTCAATAATATTGTCTGACAGTCAGGTGAACAAACAAGGCCTGTTCCAACTTAACAGTCTTACCTTCTGCTGGTGGTGGTGGCGGTGGTGGGGCAGCAGGAACTCCTGGAGGGGGAGGGGGTGGTGGAGGAGGTGGTGGTGGTGGTGCACCCCCTGGGGGAGGTGGTGGGGGAGGTGGTGGTGGTCCATCACCGGCCATTGGGGGAGGTGCTGATCCCTGTTCTATCTTTGGAGCTTCTGTTTCAGGGATTTCAGGTAAGTCTAGTCCTTGTGGAACTGATGGTGCAATGGATGGACCCAACTCGGCACTGAAATTGAAATAGAAGGCTTAAACTCATAAAACTATTTCTACATTATTTTGGTATATTATGTCCAGTCATAGGAATCCCACCCTAGTCCTGGACCTCTCTGAAAATCACTTCTGTGAGAGAGTGTTCCTGGAGCAATGTTATTTTGCAATAAAGATTATTATCATCATCCTATTGCATGCCATTACTTAACTGCGAAAACGCTTGTATCACAACCAACAAATTTAAACTTTCTTTTGGATTTTGGGTTTTTATAATCCACCAATCACGTAAAAGGAGTTGAGCTTACGTAAATGAACTCAATCCAACCTCTATCCACGTTTCCATCACCCTTGAGGTCCCTTGAGGGCATTTACATAAAGCTCTGCCCCTTCACATGATTGGCAGATCAGAAAAAGCCAAAATTCAACTGAAAGTTTGAAATCACTGTTGTTCGCGATGTAAGCACTTTTGCAGTAACATACCTATAGGCCAGGTCATCAGCAATACCAGGCAAATCTGGTAAATACACTGGCACATCAATCTCTGGTACCTCACCGAGGTTAGGAACATAAAAGTAATTCGTTGCTGCTAGTCTGTCAATCTCTTCACCCTGGGTAATAGAGACCGGAGCAGCCCCTATTCCCTGCTCTTCTTCCAGGTTGCTTCTTGTCTTGGTAACAGCACCAGACAGTGGGTCAAGCATTACGTATTTCTTGTATGGATTTTCGGTCGTATTAAACAGAAGAAGAGAACTTACAGAATGTAGGTTCTTAGGTAGTGAGCCAAGGCCTTCTTCTTTGGTTCCGTCGGTCTTTTTCTTGACGTCCAAGTGTACATTGTAGAACTGTAGTTTGTCCTTCATGATCTTCTCATCCACTGCAGTGAACTTGGAATTTAAGTGATAGTTTTGACGTTTGATTTCCTCGAGTGCATTTTCGGTGGAATACAAGGACTTGTACGGCTCTAATTTCGGTGGAGCTGGATATTTAGCGCTGGAAAATACTCTTGTAGCCTTTTTAATGCCTTTTATTTTGTCTATTTTGGCCTGTGCAAGGTCCACTCTTTGATTCAAGGAAGCTAGTCTTTCGCGATTTTCACTAACTCTTGAACTGATTTTGGAAAATATGTCTTCTGTTATCTTCTCTAGATACTCCAGAGAGTCGATAATCTGGTTGATGGACTCTTCTCTCCGTAAACTTGGTAAAATAATTGGAACATTGTACACTTGTACAGGCATTTTGAAATGACCTTCAACAATCTGTGATTACCAGAAGATGGTACCAAATATTGATTATAAGGGAGGGGAGGGAAAGTTTGAACTCTATTTAAAGAAATATATTTTTCAAAAATATTTTTTTGACAAAGGGAAAATCTGGTACTTTTACTTATCAAATATTACTCATTCTTAGCCAAAATTGGTTTTTAGGAACTATTCATTCAGACACAAAGGTTTTCTTTTAATTTTAAACTTGACTTTAACCCCTCCCCCGTAAGTATATCGCTGATGGTCACATGATGCTTTGTTGTCAGGTCAGTAGTGTCAAAGCGCGGGCAAACGAAGGACGACCTGAACACTGCAGAACACTGCACCGTGTTGATCACGCTGTTTTTTCACAAGTATAAACAGCCGGTAGAAGTTTTAGCATTTAGAGAAATCTTGCAAGGTGCATGTGATCTATCGATATCGCGAATTGTCTTTTTCGTTCATGAGAAAAAGAGAATTTGGGATTTATATTTATTTGCTTTTAGGGGTGGTGGGTAACTTATATAGTCATCACCTGTGCAATCAGCTTCCAGTTCCCTTATGTAGCAATTAAGTATTACTGATTTTGAAATATTGACAAGATGAAATCTAAAGAAAATCTGACTTAAGTTTGAACTACGTCGTATAATTCAAATATGTTCGTATTCTGATGAAATCCATGCTGTAGTTTGCAAATATGACAAGAGATGGCTTCTGGGAACGGGGTACACGCGAATCAAAATCAGCACAGATGTGCATAAGGGACCGGTCATTATTTACAGGGAGGGGGGGGGGGGGCTGGTGGAAATGAGAAATGTGATGCACAATTTTTGATGGCCCCACCCCCCTTTCCACATATGCCATGTGTGCATGAAAAATGATGACCCCCCATATTTCCACCAGCCCCCCCTCCCTGTAAATATTGACTGGTCCCTAATAGCCTAGCCTGGTTTTCACTATAATGCAAGTGCAAGGATCAATATTTTTCTTCCCTCATTCCTTTCTTGTAAAATATGAATATACAATGTGTAGCCTTTTTTTTTCTCATCTTTTCTTGTTGTTCATTTTTGCATTTCTAAGCATAATTCATTTACACAATACTAAAGTAGGGAATTTTTATTGAAGATAACATTTGTTTCAGACCTGGAAAATTCAAATAAATGGATCAACAAGAAAAGGACATTGATGACAATAAAGATGACATTGGAAGTGACCATACCATAGATAAAAATGATGATAAAAATGAAGAGAATGCAGAATTATTAGGCAAAAGGCATAATTCCTCTGGTATCATCCCTACACCTATGAAATCTGCTTCACTTATTTCCAAGTACATAACGATATGGTAACTACCTCTATTTTAATTCTCATCTTTTTATTTCTCAACTGATTTTTGTTTATTTATTTCTAACATTATTCCGAGTACAATTTCCATTCATTTATTTATTTTTTGTTAGGTGGATGAATGGTTTTCTGTCCCTTGGAGCCAAAAGACCCTTAGAAGCAAGTGATTTGTATGGATTAATGGATCATGATCAGACAAGTTCTCTGTGTGAAAACCTTTTAAGGTGAAATGGAAGTGGTTTGCTTTGATGGAGGGATGAATGAATGAATATAGTCGAGAAACTTGAAGAAGCAATATGTTGTAGAACTATGGAATTCTTTAATGTAACAAATTTTCGACTAGCCACTACTAGTTTCTTGACTATCTTCAATATACGTATTCAATTAGATCTTCTAATAGATCCATCATATACCAACACTTTGTGGTACGTGGTTGTTTTCTACACAAGTCTATAATGAATGAATGCATGAATGCATGAATGAAATATGAATGCTTTGATTGTTAATGAACATGGTCATTTAAAATTCTTATCATTTTCCAGGGAATGGGAAAAACAAATCTCTGAAAGCAAGAAAAGTGGTAAAAAGCCAAGTTTATACAAAGCTTTAGTAAAGTCATTTGGCAAGAGTTACATGTTAGTGGGATTGCTTGCATTTGTTTCAGTAAGTAAACCTTTTAGTTTTGAATTCTCTTCCTTTTGTCTTTTATTTTATCATTTATTTTTTTGCCATTTGTTTAAATAGCATTTCAGATGGATAAATTGTATGTCATAATCTGTTATTTTCCCATTATCTTTCTTTCTTTCATTATATTCCACTCATGACGTTTTTCACTTTTCTCTTTAGGATGGATTACGCATTGTCCAACCGTTGTTTCTTGGACAACTGATAAACTATTTCTCAGAAGGTTCAGCAATACCTACTAACCATGCATATATTTATGCTGGTGCATTGGGTTTAACAGGATTGTTAATAACCCTATTTAACACTCCATTCTGTTACTTGAGAAATGTTTATGGCATGCGAGTAAGAGTTGCATGTACAGCTCTTGTTTACAATAAAGTAAGTATTAATATATCATTAGAGGTCTTCGGAATAAAGCCAATATTTGGATGGAAGGAAAATGGGAAATGGAACATTTGAGGGCAGGAGAGCATTATCAGAAGACTGATACTCCACACATACCTTAGTTGATAAAACCTTCATTTAACTTGTTGCCCTGCTGTCAGGCTATTTCAATTAGTATAACTCAAATTCAGCATGTGCTGGTAAGGAACACGAGGAAAATATTTAACACTTTGGCTTGTGATCTAAAAATAGCCCAATTTCAGGACAACCTGTCATACCATGTGATAATGTTCTACTCTGAAGGAAAATACTGGCTGGGATACAGATAAATTGTTCAAGTTTGCTCAGAAATAAAGATAAAAATTCATGCAAACATGCACACATATATACTCCAACACCGTTGCAAAGTGTACCACGCAAGCGTGCCTCCCCAGTCCTCGTCAATGCAGGCCGCAATTAAAATATTTGGCAGTCAAACAAACAAAAGTTTTGTCATCAAAGCCACAGAAGTGAACAGAAACGTTAGTCCCAAAAAACCTGAAGTTCAAGACTTTATAGTATATTATGCCTGCCTTTTTGTCCCAGTACTTTAGTTTCTGTTTTCTCACATGCTCAATATTTAGCTCAAAGATAATATTATAATGGGAAAATTTAAAGACAACAACTCTAAAAATATTGCTTGGGATTTCTGTGATATAGACATGGCCATGGAAAACTAGCCTGTGAAAACTTGCGAATGGACAATCATTTTGCTTTAGTGTCACATACTCGTTCCTTTGTAGTTGTCTATCAGTTTTCATGAAAACATTCTTACAATCTTTTGTTTCTCCAAAGACATTAAGGCTTAGCAATGCTGCTCTTGCTTCAACAACAACTGGAAATATTGTCAACTTGGTTTCAACAGATACTCAAGTCTTTGATTGGGTAAGATTTGAAATTGAATTATGATAACTTAAGTAGCATTTTTCTTGTCCTGTTACCTTTAGTGAATAAGACAACATGAACTGGTGAAATGTCTCGAGTTTCATGAAAAGTTGAAATTTTCAGGTTGTCTTGAAAAAATGTTTCCCATAATGGGGCTCCACAACTGAAACAACTAAGCCAGTGTAAATACTTGTCTTATGAATGAATGAATGGATGAATGAATGGATGGATGGATCAATTGATGGATAGAAAGATGGATAAGGAGCAAGGATGGCACTGTTGGTTAGTGCGCAGCCTTCAGTGCGAGAGGTCCTGAGTTCGATTCCCAGTGACTTCACATCCTTGTTTCAACTTCTTTCCTTTCCGTGTAGCTTTAATTAGCTTTAAATACCCTTAAAACGGAGCACTGATGGAGAGAGGGGGTAGAGGGCGCACCTTCGAACGCTTGATACATGAGCCTTTGGCTCGGGAGATCTGGGCAACCACTCCCTGCAATTTCGAAGTAAAACATTAGCCTTTGCCTTTTGCCTTTGATAAGTGGACAAATGGATGGATGGTTGAATAATAAACGAACGAATGAATGGATGGATAGAAAGATGTATGAATAGATGAATGGATTGATGAATAGGTGAATGAATCAATAAATGAGTGAATGAATGAATGGATAGATAAACAAATGGGTAGATGAATGAATGGATGAGTGAAAGAATGAATGAAATAATGGATGGATGAATGAATGAAAGGGTGAATAAACAAATGAATGAATGTTTTTTTCAGTAGTTCTTTCTACTTGGCTCTCTTCCACTGAGATGTAACACTCAAATTCACACATTGATTTGTGAAAGCAAGCTCTTGGGGAAAGTCCACTCTATCGATCCCAGAAAGAACATTTTGATGAAAGTCATGTTATTGAGCAAACGTTTTTACCTGCCAAATCTGTATTTCTTCTACAGGCAGCACCATTTCTTCATTATCTTGTTCTTGGCCCACTTGAAGTAGTTATAGTTCTTGTCTTATTGTGGTTTCAAATTGGTGTGGCATCTATCGCTGGGATGGGTTTACTGATTGCTATTGCCCCAATGGAAATAAAGATTGGTGATGTCCTCATGAGACTGAGGTACTCCTGATTTGTGGAGGGGGTATTCCCATAGCTACACTACACAATTGAATTGGTAATTTTGCATTATTTTGTAAAAATACCCATCTTATTTAGAGAGAAAGCCATGGGTTGGATGGATGAAAGAGTCAAGATAATGAATGAAGTCATTGCTGGGATGAAAGTCATCAAGATGTATACATGGGAGAATTCCTTCTCTGAATGGATCTCAAAGCTAAGAAGGTATGCCACTGTTTGTCATGGAATTTCTTAGATATCCCTTATGGACTGTATTATCACAGCTGTGGGGACTCCTTCAAAATTTGGGAAGGGGTGCAGGGTTTTTTAGTAATTTTTGAAGCAGTGGATGTTGCTAAAAATAGCAGATTGTCTGTGAATCTCTCCTGCACCTTATTGAAATCTCTTGGGATGTGCATCTCACTTTACCCTATCAGATTAAAATATAGGTCGAAAAATATGTTAACATCTCACATCCCTATACAGTGCAGGGGCAGATTCAGGATTTTCTTCAGGGAGGGGTGCATCCAGGATTTTTTTTTGGGGGGGGAAGGGGCAGCATTATAGAAATTGGAAACTACCCAAAGGATAAAAAAATGTCATCTCAGGAGGGGTTGCACACCCCTTAACCCCATCCCCTAAATTTGCCCCTGCAGTGGAACATGGGAACCCAGTTAATATGGACACACTAGGATTAGATCAAGTGTCTGTATTAACTGGGTGTCTGTATTAACTGGGTGTCTGTATTAACTGGGTGTCTGTATTAACTGGGTGTCTTTATTAACTGAGTGTCTGTATTAACTGGGTGTCTGTATTAACTGAGTGTCTGTATTAACTGAGTGTCTGTATTAACTGGGTGTCTGTATTAACTGGGTGTCTGTATTAACTGGGTGTCTGTATTAAATTGGTTATTTAATTTATAGGTATTTTTTGGCTGGGATAGAATTGCATGTCCATAATAATTGGGTGTCCATATTAACTGTCTGTCTGTAAGGCTGATTTCCACTGCACTCTGGTTGAAAACTAACCTATTTATTTCCTTTTCTCTTTCAGGACAGAGCTGTCATGGTTTCTAAAAATGTCTTTATGTCAGGGTGCCTTTTCTTCATTCTTCTTCAGCTCATTACCTCTCATCTGCTTTGTCTCTTTCTTGTCATATGTGATGGCTGGTGAGGTGCTGACTGCTTCCAAGGTTTTCACATGTGTCAGTCTCTTCAGTGCAGTTCGTTATGCTATGGCACTTTACTTCCCTGTTGGCATTACAATGTTGAACAGTTGCAAGGTGTCGTTAAGGAGAATGCAGGTACTTTTTTATTGTCATTATTAATGGTGAAAAAGGGTTGGGACTGTAGACAAAAGAGAGATTAAGCATCACGCACATGGGAAACGGCAAACGGCAGAGAGGATCACGTGACCTACGAATTTTGCACCTGACGTTGCGCGTTTGGTACTCAAACGAAAGAGCGACTTTTCACGTTTACGGCAAACGCAAAATGATCCATCCTCGCGTTGAAACAGCAACGCCAGATGCAAAAAAGCAGGTCACGTGATCCTCCTTGCCGTTTGCCATTTCCCGTCTACGTAATGCTTAATCTCTCCAATAACTCTTAAAAACGTGGAGGGATGGAAGAAAGAAAAAAAGAAAGAGAAAGGGATGAAATATAAGAGAGGTTATGAGAGAGAATGAGAAGATAGGGAGAATTGATGGAAGAACGGAAGAATTGATGGATGAATGGAAAGAAGAAAGAAAGATAAAGAGAGAAAAGAACGAAAGAAGAAAGGAAAGGAAGGAAGGAAGGAAGGAAGTGAGAAAGTAACAAATGGCAATAACAGAACTCAGGACCTCCCACACAAAATTCTCAGCCTAGTGCTATGATCTGAGGATCCCACCATTAAAATAAGGAAATAATCTTTTTGTTTCTTTGCCTCTTTCTATAGGAAATGTTGCTGTTAAATGAGATGCACTCCGAAAGTCTTGTCATGTCAAAGCTGAGACCCAAACCTAAAGCCTGTGAAGTACTAGCAACCAACATAACTGCATCATGGAATGAGGTTAGAGATTAATTACTCCATTGATACATGGGTTGATTTAGTACTAGCAACCAATATAACTGCATCATGGAATGAGGTTAGAGATTAATTACTCCATTGATACATGGGTTGATTTAGTACTAGCAACCAATATAACTGCATCATGGAATGAGGTTAGAGATTAATTACTCCATTGATACATGGGTTGATTTAGTACTAGCAACCAATATAACTGCATCATGGAATGAGGTTAGAGATTAATTACTCCACTGATACATGGGTTGATTTAGAAAAGGAGTGCACTGATCCCTTCCTGAGATGAGTTCAGGCCCTTTTGTTCTCACTTTAAAAAACTGTTTATTATCACACCAATAATCTATCTATCTTTGTTTTTATTTCAGAAACTCCCTAGTCCCACCCTAGATGATATATCATTCCATGTTTCTGCAGTATGTATATTTTTAGTTTTTATAATGTCTCTTTTGCATTTATTCACATACATATCATTTTGTAGGGTGAGCTTTTAGGTGTGGTTGGACCTGTTGGCTCAGGCAAGGTAAAAGTGATGCAACCACTCATGTGTGATAAGTGATTTGAGATAGATATAGACAGAGAAACTGAAATTGATTAATGATTGGTGCCCTACCCCTTTGGTAACCATGAAATCATGATTAGGGTGGCTGGGTGGTTAGACATCTCCCCTCTTGCTTGTGGATCTGGACAGGACACTTCATGTGAGCTGAGTTTGTTGGTTCCCTCTCTCCTTTTCTTCGAGTGTTTTTTCTTGGGTTTCTCTGATTTTCCTCTCTCCATCAAGAATGAAATTGTGAATTGCGAGTTGGATGTTTAAACTGTCAGTGTAGTAAGAAGGATGAGTGTGTTAGATTTCAATATGCACATTTCATTGGATTTCCTATTAATATATCCGTCATAGAAGTGTTATAGATTATTACTTATTATTATTATTATCATCATGACAAAGTCCAGTTTTTGTTATTGTTATCCTGCAGTCATCTCTTCTGATGACAATCCTTGGTGAACTTCCACTACATTCAGGTTCAATTAACGTCAAAGGCAAAGTCGCTTATGCATCTCAACAGGCTTGGATCTACAACAGTTCAGTGCGTCAAAACATTTTATTTGGACAAGAACACGATGAAAAACGATATAAAGAAGTGATTAAAGTGTGTGCATTAGAACGGGTAAGAAACATTTCTCATGAAAATACTCAGTGTGCACACTCTTCTCACGCCTAAAGCCGCTCCACCCCCTTCATCCAGAATATCATCTAGTCTTATAATTGAAGGGCTCCCTATGACTTTTTTGATGCCAAAAAATCAATGTCTGGACATCAATCAAAAAGTCACTAAAGTCATTATCACAGAAAACCCTTCAATTATGATAGAGGTTGTGAGAAGTTGATCCCAGTTTTTGCAGGATTATCTCGGTGATAAGTGAAATTTCTAATTATCGTCATGTGTGCTGGCTGCTCCGAAAGCTAATTTCCAGTGAAATTCTGTTTGTCAGAGCAACCGATCAAAATCACCTTGCTTGTCAGATATATATAGAGAGTAGATTTCATATGAGTGTGAAACAGACCACGCCATGCCGTGACCATATCAGTGCTTCACTATCTATAAAAACATTCAAAATTCCTGCCGTAATACCCGTGCCTTGCCATGAACGTTTTCACAGTTATACAAAAACTGCTTTATGATAATAGGGATTTTATATTAGTATTTTCGATTTTTTTAATAGTGATTTCGATCACCATTTGTCTAGTGTGTGTGCACCCGTGATAGAACCTGTTACTTTGCGATCATTGAACTTTGCTCCAACAAGAGTACAGAACACCTTGAGCGTTCTAGGCTTTGACGTTCAGTTGATATTAATTAAAAAGTCTTGTAATTTTTCAGGATATCGAACTTCTTAGTGAAGGTGACTTGACTTTGGTAGGAGAACGTGGAGTATCACTTAGTGGAGGACAACGAGCACGAATAAGTCTTGCTAGGTAATTGCCATCATTATCATCATCGTCATCATCATCATCATCATCATCATTACACAGTCAAACCTCCTCTTGTGACAATCTCCTGTCAGCAATCGTGTCACCTAAGCGAACCTCTAATATGCAATCACTTCCTGTAAGTGACCACCTAGACTTGTGACCTTTAACGCCGTCACCATAAAACAACTGCTAAATACTTTGTTTGTTAACAGGGCTGTTTACTCAGATGCAGACATTTATCTTCTTGATGACCCATTGAGTGCTGTTGATGCAAATGTTGGAAGACATCTGTTTGATAAGTAAAGCAAAATATTTAATATGATGATTGATGTTAATCGAAACGGAAACTAGCTACGATGTTGATGATGACTGTTAAGCTGTTTATATGACATCCTTTTGTTACAAAGTAACTGTTTGTATCTCCCAAGGTGCATCTGTGGTTATCTTGCTTGCAAACCTCGTATTCTTATCACCCACCAACTGCAGTTTTTAAAAGAAGCTCAAAGAATATTGGTTTTAAATGAGGTAAAAGATGAACTTAACAGTACACATGTTTGAAGATGGAGTAGCAATTGTTACAAATGGCAACATTCAGCGACATCCAAAAACTCCTCAATATTCATTGCTCGTAACACTGTGTTGCGTGCCACATTGCAGGGGTGGACACACGGTGTAAAACTGTGTTGCGTGCCACATTGCAGGGGTGGACACACGGTGTAACACTGTGTTGCGTGCCACATTGCAGGGGTGGACACACGGTGTAACACTGTGTTGCGTGCCACATTGCAGGGGTGGACACACGGTGTAACACTGTGTTGCGTGCCACATTGCAGGGGTATTGCGTGCCACATTGCAGGGATGGACACACGGTGCAACACTGTATTGCGTGCCACATTGCAGGGGTGGACACACGGTGCAACACTGTGTTGCGTGCCACATTGCAGGGGTGGACACACGGTGCAACACTGTGTTGCGTGCCACATTGCAGGGGTGGACACACGGTACAACACTGTGTTGCGTGCCACATTGCAGGGGTGGACACACGGTGCAACACTGTGTTGCGTGCCACATTGCAGGGGTGGACACACGGTGTAACACTGTGTTGCGTGCCACATTGCAGGGGTGGACACACGGTACAACACTGTGTTGCGTGCCACATTGCAGGGGTGGACACACGGTGCAACACTGTGTTGCGTGCCACATTGCAGGGATGGACACACGGTACAACACTGTGTTGCGTGCCACATTGCAGGGGTGGACACACGGTGCAACACTGTGTTGCGTGCCACATTACAGGGGTGGACACACGGTGTAACACTGTGTTGCGTGCCACATTGCAGGGGTGGACACACGGTACAACACTGTGTTGCGTGCCACATTGCAGGGATGGACACACGGTACAACACTGTGTTGCGTGCCACATTGCAGGGGTGGACACACGGTGCAACACTGTGTTGCGTGCCACATTGCAGGGGTGGACACACGGTGTAACACTGTGTTGCGTGCCACATTGCAGGGGTGGACACACGGTACAACACTGTGTTGCGTGCCACATTGCAGGGGTGGACACACGGTGCAACACTGTGTTGCGTGCCACATTGCAGGGGTGGACACACGGTGTAACACTGTGTTACGTGCCACATTGCAGGGGTGGACACACGGTGTAACACTGTGTTGCGTGCCACATTGCAGGGGTGGACACACGGTGTAACACTGTTACGTGCCACATTGCAGGGGTGGACACACGGTGTAACACTGTTACGTGCCACATTGCAGGGGTGGACACACGGTGTAACACTGTGTTACGTGCCACATTGCAGGGGTGGACACACGGTGTAACACTGTTACGTGCCACATTGCAGGGGTGGACACACGGTGTAACACTGTGTTGCGTGCCACATTGCAGGGGTATTGCGTGCCACATTGCAGGGATGGACACACGGTACAACACTGTGTTACGTGCCACATTGCAGGAGTGGACACACGGTGTAACACTGTGTTGCGTGCCACATTGCAGGGGTGGACACGTGGTGTAACACTGTGTTGCGTGCCACATTGCAGGGGTGGACACACGGTGTAACACTGTGTTGTGAGCAGTGTTAAAGAAAATGTTGCAGCGTGTGTCTGGGCATACGTGTGTGTCTTTATTCAACTGATTCTACGTCAATGATGTCATGTCCTTGTTTACCTCACTGGGAGACGCAAAACCAGCGACGACGTGGACGTCACGAACACTTTCTTTTTCTTTGTGTACTTTCGTCTTCAAGGTTCTAGAATGCATTAGAAACCTTACACATCGACAAGGCGGACGTTGTGAGTACGTTCCTTTTCGTGCTAACCTGATTAGGCCTTCTTGGGGAGGCCCTCTGGGGGAGGGGGGTGGGGAAGGATATTTTTATATCACCTTTGAGTTCGTTGAGGTCGGTTTTCTTGTCGGAACGATGGCACTCGTATGAAAAAGAAGGGCTCACTGATGAAGGTTAGCAATGACATTGGTACTCTCCGCCCTTTAAAAGAACTCTCTCAGATGAACACCAAACACATTCTTTTCCAGGGTAAATGTGTTGGTCAGGATACCTATCAAGAACTATCACGCGCTGGGTTGGATTTTATTTCTCTTCTAAAAGAAGAAGACCATGAACACGAAGAAGAAGAAAAACCTACCAAAACCCCGCCTAGTTTCACAAGACAAATTAGTAAAACAGCTGAACAAGGAGTGTGTTTCCGTAGTACAAAACTCGTTGAGAGTAGTTTATCGGTTATGTCTGCAGCTACTTCTGTATCTGTTTATGTAAGTATGGTCTGTCTCTGTCATTGACGTTGTGATACACCGTCGTCTTGCAATGCATCTCTGGGAAAGAATAGGTTTCGGCAGTCATCTTGAAGACCGTCACGCAATTCATCACTGGGATTGAATAGTTTTCTCAGTACTTATCTAGAAATTCCAACCGCACACAATGCATGACTGGGATTGAATAACTTTCTTGGCAAGCAATGCATTTCTGGGAATTAATTCCGAATTCATTTTGAAATGCAGACCGCTCGTGCACTTTGAAGACTGCTATTGTGAAGATTTCATTCTGACATTGGCAAACGTTATGACAATATATAAATTCCTTTAATTCTAGGGTAGAATTGATTGCAGGTTTTCTCTGTACAGGAAGAAGAATTGATACCAGGAGAAACCAAGCAAGAAGGTGCAGTCAGTGCTAAGACATATCTAGCGTACTTACGATCGTTCCATAATCTAGCCATGGGTGTGTTTGTCTTGTTTCTTTATGCAGCATGTCAGGTAAGTAACTGTAGTTTACGATGTAGCTTGTATAATCTTATTTTAATGCTTGGATTTTTTTGTTCAAGGTTGTTGCTATGTTGTGCGATTTCTGGCTAGCAGAATGGTATGTACTCTATCGTGAGTATAGAGGCTCTGCACTATCACGTGATGGCAGCCATGACAGGAGGCAGGATCAATAGAGTCTGGACTAATCTGGTTTACATGAGAAAGAATTCAGTTCCCCAGGGGGAAAAGACTCTATTGTTGTGCCTCCTGTCATGGCTGCCATCACGTGATGGTGCAAAGCCTCTATTACTTGTTACGTTGTCGGTCATTCATCAGTGAGCGCGTTGTCACATGACTGAATACTATGTGAGTGTACACATAACTACAAGGTTTGTTTCTGATAAAGCAATTTTGTTCTAATAAAACAATGTCTGACTTGGCAGGTCAACTAGCGAAGAGTCATATCATCAAAGTATTCAAACCTGGAATAGTTCATCCAACCAAACCATGCCAACACGACCAGATCGTAATACGTACCTCATCATCTACGCGTCACTCGTCTTTGGTCTGCTTCTACTTTGTCTGTTCTGTATAGAGCTGTATTACGTCATGACTATGGTAGCGTCCAGGAACCTTCATGAGAGGATGTTAGCGAGCGCTATGAGAGCTACCATGTACTTCTTTGATAACAATTCCATTGGTAAGTCTTTTATGAGGAGCTTTTTGTGTGTTTTCCAAGGGTGTGGCCAGGACTGTCGCTCTGTAAGCATTCACGAAGAGTTTGGGATGACAGGCTGTGTAGAATGATTCCTTCTCGCTTTTTTAATTGGCAAATATTGGTAATACCACTTTTCTATGCATTATAGAAGGCAAGAAATAACTCATGAAAATTCCTATACCTCTGCGCCATTCGTGTAAATTATCCCAATGTACATTTTCTCATCGACCTTAGATCTGTACCTCTCCCCCTCCCCCTCCATTGGCCTCTGTACACATTTATCTTGAATACTACTGGTGGTTTTGTTGATTTTCAGGTCGTATTTTAAACCGATTCGCAAAAGACATGAGTATTGTGGATGACAACATACCATGGCTGCTTTGTGATGTTTTACAAGTAAGACTAAAAACTTGTAGCACAAACATATCGAATTACCAGCACATCTGAGAAGATGTAAATTGTTAGGAATTACCGCGCGGTTGGCTCAGTTGGTCGAGCGTCGGTTCAGTGCGGAAGGTCGGGGTTCAGTTCCCTGGCGGGGACCAACACTCAGGGTCTTTAAATAATTGATAAGGTGCTGCCTTTGTAATTACATCTGCAAACGATTAGACCTTCACGTCTTCTATGACGTTTTCACTAAACATTTTTTTCCCTTTAATTTAGACAGGTTTTATGTGTTTAGGCATCCTTGGTCTGATTGGAGTCACTAACCCAGTTACTCTAGTCGTCGTGTTTCCACTTCTCATCATCTTTATTTACGTCAGAAATTATTTCATGAAGTCTTCACGTGAAATTAAAAGAATTGAAGGAATTAGTAAGTATTAAACCGTAAAGCCTCGTTTATTTGTTTGTTTGTTTGCTTGTTTTTGTTATTTTCATGTTATTGGTATTCCTGTCTACTTTTTTCGGTTAATAAAAATAGCACAGATGGGAATCATCACGGCGCGCACCCCATTAACAAGTTTCCTCTCTTATTTATGCTCTCTTGTTTTCATGTTATTAGTATTCAGGCATTGATTCATAGGAAAATCATCAAATTCTGTATACTTTTCCAGGTCGTAGTCCATTATTTGGTCATTTTTCCACTACTCTTCTTGGTTTGGACACGATTCGTGCCTTCAATGCCCAGGAAACGTTCAAGGACCAATTCATGTCGTTCCAGGATGCTCACTCACGAGCTTGGTTTTCCTACATCTCTGGTCAAGCATGGTTGACGTTTCGACTACAAATGCTTTGTGCCATATTTCTAGCGTTTGTGGCCGTTGTCTCCCCAGCTTTAAAAGACAGTACGTATCAAGTCCTTTATAATCTTTGCTTTGAATACTCAGCGAACAGACCATAGATAGAGAGGAGCGGAGAATGCACTGCCTTCCCTCTATATATACACATGAAAAAATAACGAAATATTTCGGTAATAGTTATCTAGAATAACTAAGAAGCTAATCGTGCTAGATAACCATATAGTTTATATTACAATTTTGCGGCGTTTTGTTTTACAATAAGTATTTTTTCTTACAATATGCAAATGATATTTTTTTACAATAAGCAAATTTACGGGAGATAAAGGACAACCTTTAACCACGAAGAGTTTTGGTCCCGGGGAATGCACCAGGGGCACACTCCTGGAGTAGCATTGTGTGTACCAAAGATTTCATGGATATAAGTGATCCTTTTGAGCAAAGGTTTCACCCTGCAAAATGCTCTATGACATTAAAGTGTTTAAATATTCGGAAGCGGGGGAAGATTGTGTGTAATGATTGTACCAAAATGAGATTGAAGTACGCACTGGAGAAAAACCCATAATTTGTGTGTACCGTACTTTCCATTAACAAGTTTGGTAGAACATCTCGTAAAGGGTGTTTTTGTGTTCAGTTTCAGGTCTCAGTGCAGGTATTGTTGGTCTCACTGTAACTTACGCTATTATGTTAACATCAGCATTTCAACCGTTCATTGAAGAAAGCGCGGAAATCGAGAACACAGTAAGCAGTTTATTGGAAAACAAAAATGTATATCAGTAAATTGATAGGGAAGGAAATGATGTAAAGAACAGTGGGACAAAATATTTACAAAATATTTATCAAATAGGGATGTTGTTGGGAAGGGAAAAAGATGTTTTTACACTAGATGGCCAGGCACTAATGTGCAATACCATCTCCTAATTAGATGACGTCAGTAGAACGTATCGAAGAGTACTGTCAGCTAGAATCTGAAGGCCCCTCTCAGACTGATGTTAAGCCACCAGACAGCTGGCCAAGTAAAGGGAAAATCGTGTTTGACGATATGAGCTTTTCCTACCACAAGGCACTCCCCAAAGTATTACATCATATCTCTTGTACTATCAAGCCTAAGGAAAAGGTACATGTACTTGATGACCGTCATGTAATGTTTTGTAGTAAGTATACTGTACACACGTGATTAATGTACGCACGTGACCATCACGTGATTAATGTATACACGTGATCATCACGTGATTAATGGACAAACGTACGTAATCATCACATGCACACTGATACGCTCTTGGTCACCACGTGATTTACGTACACACGTGACCATAACGTGATTATCACGTGATTAATGTACACACGTGATGATCACGTGAAGTATGCATGATACAGATGGTCAGATAATAGAAGTACAAATGTGAGTTGTAGAGCTAGAAACTAAATTCATCGAGCTCCACTGAAATACACACCAAGCAAACATAAAGATAAAATATCTTACTGTTTTACGCTATACTTCATTTTTATGTATCGAAACTCTTTCTCTCTTTACTTACGGAAATGAAGTGAAGAGTAAAAGCTTGTCCAAACGTTGGGTGGGGAGTTCACTTTAACCAGAAAAGAGAAGAGAAAAGAGCACTTAGAATATCTCACTAGAACATCTCAGAATTTTGCAGGGTCTGAGCCCTGATGTTCGTGTTTATGCACCAGTACTCTACTAGGTAGCCTCAGGGCTAAACAAGAGATAGACAGCAAGGAAGCAGATTTTAGACTAACCCATTGCTTGTTGCATTTAAGGTGGGCGTGGTAGGTAGAACGGGCGCAGGTAAATCGTCGCTGTTGTCCACGCTGTTTCGTTTAGCAGAACCTAAAGGCGTCATTCAAATTGACGACTACAACATACGGGATATTGGACTAATGGATTTGAGAAGTAAACTGTCTATCATACCACAGGTAACCCACGGCATTGAGTCTAACAGGTTACCACAGGTAACCCATGTCATTGAGTCTAACAGGTTACCACGGGTAACCCACGACATTGAGTCTAACAGGTTACCACAGGTAACCCACGTCGTTGAGTCTAACAGGTTACCACAGGTAACCCATATCTAGGTTTCTTTTAACGTTTGTCTTGTTGGAGTGATGCTATGCGTGGGTCTAGTCAGTTAACATGAATCTGTTTGATTTGGATCTTTTATGAGTGACTGAAATTAAATATTTTATTCAGGATCCAGTTCTCTTCAGTGGAACCATGCGAAAGAACCTCGACCCTTTTAATCAACACAAAGATGAAGAACTGTGGAACGTTTTGGAAGAGGTAACCATGTTTACAGTTACTGTAGATTTCGTGTTGCTTTGAAAAAGAGAAAAGAACAAAAACGAAACGAAGCAAGTCCTGTAGGCGCAATGAAGAAGACACTACCCCCTGTTTTTCTTGTTTGTTTTTTGTTTTTGTTTTTGTTGTTATTGTTGTTATTGTTGGTTTTTTTTTGTTTTTGTTTTTTGCACAGTCATTTGAATTCTCTGCGCGCATTTTTAAACATGTATGGAATTTACTTTTTACTGTGAATACTATTTTTATTTTCGTTATTCAGGTTCAACTTAAGAAAGCGGTAACAGAACTCCCTAAAAAGCTTGTTGAAGAGCTGGCTGAGTCCGGATCCAATTTTAGTGTTGGTCAGCGGCAATTAGTATGTTTGGCACGCGCCATTCTCAGACGCAGTCGTATTCTGGTCATTGATGAAGCAACTGCTAATGTTGACCCACAGTAAGTTACCATGGCAATACAATAATGATAAGCTTGCTCGGCAGATATGAAGTTAGCTTGTGTATCTTGTCTCTCAAGAGAAGGGGAGGGGAGGGGAGGGGATAGCCCGGAGGGGTGTACGTACTTAAAGGTTGTCGGTCTCTTCTACAGAGTACTAAATGAAATCCAAATGAGTTTAAAAGGTCACTAAAAGGTTTCCATAATAAGGAGGGGGTTGGTCTCGTTAAGGAGACTTTTAATAATAGTTAAGATATCATATCCTAATTCCTTATCGATTGTGTCAAGTTATACACGTGTCGTTGAGGAGAGGAGTAAATTTCTAATAAATTGTATTTCTTCTAATGCAGGACTGATGCACTTATTCAGAAAACAATTCGTGAAAAGTTCAAGGAATGCACTGTGTTAACCATAGCTCATCGTTTACATACTATTATGGATTCTAACAGAGTTATGGTAGGTAGTTTTCACTGAGCGATTTTGTACGAGTGTGAAACGGACTGCGCCGTGCCGTGACCGTGAAGTGATGTCTATAAAAACATTCAAAGTTCCTGCGGTAACCGTGCCGTGCCGTATATCCGTGCGGTAACTGTGCCGTGCCATGACTGTTGCGGTAACCGCGCGCCGTGCCGTTTTCACAGTCATACGAAAACTGTTCTAGCCATTCAACATAAAGATGATCAAGAGAAAACTAAAATTTATGGAGAGGATTTTTCGTATGAGTGGAAAACGTACCGCGCGGTATAGTGTCCGTTTCAGTGCCGTGATGTCTATAAAAACGTTCGAACTGCCGTAACCTTGCCGTGACTGTGCGGTGCCGTTTTCACAGTCATACGAAATCTACTCAATTGCAAGAAATGTTTAGTCAACGTGGAAATTTTTAAGTATATTTTATGGTAACCATTAATCTTTAAAAACAGTTGCTACGCACAAGACTAGACGAACAAGTTTTTTTTCTGTGCCTGAAATATACTTTGCAAGATGGAATACTTGTCAAGCTTTCATTGTTGTCTTTTTACACGAGCAAATCTTGACTTTGACAAGTTTTTGTTCACAAGGCCGGAAAAAGCTAGCACACCAGCGACTTTTTTACAGGGCAACTTGACAAAGAAAAAATGGCAATGTGTCGTCTACTCGAGGAGTTTTCAGTGACAAGCTGCCAGTGTAGTTGGGGCTTCATACACTAGTGTCACTTGAAGGCGGTTTGACACTCGTATACAACTGACAACTGCGTGCAAGTGAGAGTGACTTTCATTTGACTGTGAAAGAAAAATGACTATTTAGTTAGTTTGTAGTAGTTGATAAAGAACAAAAGAAAACAATGGCTTTAGAGTCTACTACCAACTATTAGCTAGCCAAGTCTTTCACGGGCAAATGAAAATCACATTATGGACCTTAACCAATCGAACTTTATACCTTTACTGGCAATTTTGTCAATGTAACTCAAATATTTTGTACTGAATCATGATCACTGTTTTATGTCCAGGTACTTGATGCTGGTCGCTTAAAAGAATTCGATGCTCCTTACATTCTCTTACAGAATCATAAAAGTATTTTCTCACAGCTTGTAGAGAATACAGGCCCAAGTGAAGCTAAACATTTACACGATATTGCCAAGGATGCTTACACAGAAACTACTAGTGTTATCCAGGAGACAGAAGATGAAAATAACGACGCTCCTACAATACAAGAAATTGCAATTATTGTACCTGGTAATATCGATGATAATCCAGGAACACACTTGATTGATGCTTAATATATTATAGTTAGGTAACAATTGATAATATAATGACTTATTTTTACTTTTTATGATAGTTAAAACTATCTACAAATCTATCTATCTATTGTGAAATTAGTGTAACGTATTGATATCTAAATATTAATTTAGAACTGAACAATTTCTATTTCTAGCTTAAAAAATTTCCTTAAATTTTACATGAGCACAAGCATAAGGATCAAACATTTTCTTATTTCTCGTACTTCCTCTTATGCTCGCGTCGCTAGTGACAACCAAACTTTACAACACTTGCTAGTCATTTTTGCCTCAGTTTGCTATTTGTTTTGATGTTTTTACTGCTTTACGATTATTAACAGCTTTATATTTCTACAGTAATATATTTTGTATGCTATCTTTGAATTTTAATCATTTTATAATAATAATATAGACTGTAAACAGGATTGTTTTAGACTCAAAACGCTAGTCTTACGTATTAGCCCTCGTTCAGACACCATATCGGTCACAAAAGTGCGACGTCTAAATAAATTTGGACCTGTTGATTCAATTTAGAATAGGCTATGAATAAAATTATAGCTTTAATGGCACATGGACGGAATGAATTCATTCCGTCCATGTGCCATTAAAGCTATAATTTTATTCATAGCCTATTCTAAATTGAATCAACAGGTCCAAATTTATTTAGACGTCGCACTTTGAAATTTGCGCGACTAAAGGCCCGGATACACGGTGCAACATTTCTTGAAACATTGGCAAAAACATCGCGCGCAACACAATGTTGCAGCGTGTGTCCACCCATTCCAATCTTTCGCGAAACGTTGCGCGCAACAGCCGCAGAAGTAGGATCGAGTTCTACTTCTGCAACTGTCCAGAACTGTCAGACAAAATATGTAGGGGGGGTGCTACGTTTTGCAATTTCTAGGCCTCTTTTAGAAATTGGCTCCTAGACTAGTGTGTCCGGGCCTATAATGTAGCTTCATACATCCGCAGGACTGCAAGTGCTGACTGAGGGAGGGAAGGGTAAAGCGCGCACCGTCTACCTCCCCCCTGAAAAGGACTATGAAACATGTACAAACCTTCGAAAAAAGCTGGCACAAGTGCTTAGTTATCATACCTAACCGAAAATAAATAATTTGCTTTAGAAGAACTTTCACTTGTAATATTTGTATGTTTTTAGGTTGGGGAGACATGATTTTTTTAAAAAAAGGTTGGTAAATAATATCAACTAATTAGTAGTAAATATCACCAAATAAACAAAAGAATAGAATTTAATCTTATTTCCGGTTCCTGATGCATGTAGCGTGGAACTCTATGCAAATTTATGCTACGCACTTGCACGCGTGCTGTGAACAATTTGCGAGTGCAATATGCTAATTACGAGTCGAATGGTTGTCTAAAATATATCTTGACATCGATGAAGAGTTGAAAGTCGGCTTTTTCACGTAAGGTAAGTGTATATTTTAGCAATATTTCCGCAGTGTTCTCGTGGTGTTTTGCGTACTTCGAGTATTTTTACGCTGTCGTTATGTCCAAGTATAGAAATACTGCATCTGTGGAAACTTTGGTGAATTAAAGAAAATCAAACAGATTAAATCTCCTAAAATCACTTTGAAATGTTGAGCATCTGTATGAATTTTTCTGTGCAGTTTACCGCTTGTCTGCAGCTGAACAATTTTGCGAGATATTGGAGGAAAACCATTTTGATCGATTTAATTATAACACCATTTAAAACTTCAATCATATCCTCATATTTGGTGTAGAAACCAAGTCCATTGGTGCACATTAAGTTGTCCATTGCGCCAAATGAAAATGTGTGGTGCGGTCTGAAAACAACTACTTCGAGCCACCTTAAATTCTTGGGCCGGAAAACAATAGCTGCAAACCTATACCCTAGAAGATTGCGCGGAATTAACTTCTCGATGACATCCACAAAACTGCATATATTCTGCAGTTTCATTGGTTAATGAGCCCAAACTGTTCCGGTTCCTAGACGTACGTCGTACGGCGGGTTAAGGTAGCTTGATATAGTTTTTTATTGGCCACGCTTCCATTTTTCATTCGACTATATGAGCAACTTACTCTAGGGTAGACAAAGATGGCTGAAATCAATTTTTCTAAAATATATTTCAAACTCGAGCAGTTCTATACAAGGGACTGTATGAGCAATAAACTACACACTAAGGCAAAGAAATTAAGGTACAATTCAACAAATTCTATCAAGCCGTTTTCGAATAATTCGCGAAAACATAAATAATGCAAATTTGCCAAAACATAAATAATGCAAATTTGCCAATTTCCGGTCTTTTACTCCAAGTCACTTCAATCAAAGAGTTTTAATTTTATTTTACCTACTTCACCTTGGTATGTACTTTGTTACATAGTATTTGGGTGCCTGGAATTCTTTGAAATCAAGAGATATTGCAGAAAAACTGATTTCAGCCTTATTTTTATATCGTTGCCATGGCAACACCAATTACACTTAAACTGACAAAACCCAAAACCTTAAACTCAGTTTATCTACTGACAGGAAAATCGTTGTGATTAAACTAGGGTAAGCTTATTACATAAGTTAATCAATAAATTTCATTTTTTTTTAATTGTTTGTAATTTATTCAAAAACGGCTTGATACAATTTTTTGAATTGTACCTTAATTTTTTTGCCTTAGTGTGTAGTTTATTGCCCATGTAGTCCCTTGTCTAGAGCTGCTCTAGGTCGAGAGATATTTTATTTTAGAAAAATTGATTTCAGCCATCTTTGTTTACCGTGGCTATGGCAACACAAATCGAAGTGAAATAGACAAAAATCAAAACTTTGATCCAATTTCAATAACTGATGTAAAAACAGTTTTGGTTGGTCAAGAGTAACTTGCTCAATTCGTGAAGTGAAAAACGGAAGCCCCATTGTAAATTAAAAACTATATCGAGCCACCTTAACACTAGCCCAGGGTTAAGTCTAAAGAAAACCTTTTACTCCTGGATTGGTGCTACCCCACCAACCAACACCTGGGCCCTGGTCATTTGCCTGTACCGACACTCCCTTTTGTAGCTAACAGAACTAACAGCTTTCGTTGGGGCGATCATGTTAAGGTAGGGTTAGCTGGCTCACTATTTTGTGTCAGTTTTAATTTTTTGTAATGTTTAAGTCTAGTTTCAGTTTTAGGCCTCTTTGATATATCAACAATTCTCAGTAAAAATAATTCTTATTTATTTATTTGTTTGTGACTTGCACTAAAGTGAGTATTCCGGTTTTCCTGGTTGCACCAAGTGTGGATAGCACTATCCGTTGGATAAATCCTTATCCAGTGGTTAATACGATAACATTTTCCAATAAACTTTTCACTGGATTTACCCATCACTTAGTATTATCCATCCTTCGTGACCAGAACACTGGTATCCCATGGCAACGCCCTGTTGGTTACCGTCATGAGATATTGTATATTTTATTTATTTATTTATTATTTTGTTAATCAACACACGGTGGAGTCTTCAGTAGTTACCCTTCAATATTGGTTTATATTTTGTAGTTCTGTGTAAGTCATTAAGGAATTTCAAGAAGCATAAGATCTTTAAACAAACTCGGATCCCTGTGTAAAATAACCCAGGAGCGACCCATCCAATTAACTCTACTGAAGGACTATTACTTTCACTGCAATTTTCTCCTAATGAAACCGTGTTCCTGTTATACTTTTGTTATACTTAGCACTACTGCTTTGCATTTTTTCAGAGTGTTTAGTTTTTTACCGTCCCCTTTCTTCTTACCCTCCCCACCCATGCATCCAAGTCCCTCTCTGTAAACCAATCAGAGTTGAGTATTTTCCCGCCTTTTCACGTGTCTTGTCAGATCTTTTTCAGTTCTTTTACTTGCAAGTCGTTCAAAGTTGGCTCCGTTTATTTGTTTGTTTTATGGAGTATTTTGACATCAATTTGTGCTCTCAAGTACACAGAGAAATTACAACCAATATCTCCACCTCATAGTAAGTCAATCTTTGTAATTTTTCAGGGTTTTTGTCCTAAAAACGAGTTCTAAATGTGTTTTTGGTTTTTCTTTCAGAGTGGAGGTTGACACAGCGATCAACTGCCAAGGTTAGCTAAATTATTCCTGGTCTAAAAAGACTAAAACTTCATAGAGTTGTAATATGAATGACAAAGGAATTTCTTTTTCAGTCTTTTCTAATTTTCATTTCAACAAATCAGTGATTTAGAAAGGATGAAAATTGCAGTGACTATTTGCACGGCAACCGCACTCTTCAAATTTCTAAAAAACAACTTTTACTGACTTCAAACTACCGTATTTTTATTCAGAAACATAAAACACTTTTAGTTTTATGTTTTTAGATAAAGATAGGATAGTTTGAAGTCAGTAAAAGAAGTATTTTTCCACAATTTTTCTAGAGTACGCATTTCATGTGAACAGCGCGCGGCAAACAAACCACAAAACTTGTTTTTCTTCACATTTTACTGACTAAAAACAACAGAAAACCAAAACCAAAAATTATTTCATGAATGGAAAACTTGAGATAAATAATCAATACTTGAAATTTCTTTGATAATTTCTTTCAATCTTTGAATTTGAACCAAAAAAAAAAAGATTTTTATTCAAACAATTGAAGACAATTTGTGAGTAAAACATGAATTTTATTTGTACAAAACACTAAATATTTTGACATCTCTAAACAACTAAATATCTTCAAACTGTATAATACCTTATAGAAATTTCTATTTATTAAATATTGATATTGAACAACATTTGTAAATAAGGAATTATTGGAGAATAAAGATGAAAAGTGGTTATTTACAAGTGATTTAGTTTATTTATATCCACAACTTAAGATGAGGATGTTTAACTTTAAACAATTCACGTACATGTTCTTTATCAGTTATTTTATTATAATCCAGCCCCAGCTCCTCTAGCTTATGATTACAATTAACAAAGTGCTGCACACCATTATCAGTTATGTTATTCCAAGACAGGTCTAGAAAGGTTAGTTTAGTGTGCGGTAAATATGTACACACACACTCTACACATTTATCATCTACATTACACCACAACAGTCTCAGTTCAGTTATCGTGCAACATGTGTTAGTTAAAGACACAAACAGTGATTTAGTGCTGTGAAGTGTTAAAGGTGATTCACTAATGAGCAACGAGTAAGGAACAGGTGAAGATGAAAGTAAATGTTGTTCATTTAATTCACTAACTACATCTATATACATACTAACTACTTTATAGTCTATATTAGATAAATAAATCCTTCCCCAACTATCCCAGTATTGATAGTGTTTGTTTTCCTGTACAACTTTTTTTGTTAATTCTTTGTCATCAAACTCGTACAAACAAGTTAACGATGCTACACTATGTTCAGCAAAGATGCCTTGTCTATCTTCATCCTTCTCTTTTTCTATGATATATTGTAGTAGTTTATACATTAATTGTTTGTCTGCATTCCCCTGACCAGCCATAAATCTTAGAGTTAAATTACTAAGAGTACTTTGTGCAGGTATTTCATTCATATTTACAAAATACCGAGCAGCAAAGTACTCCTGAATACTCGTGTGACTGAAACTATATTGATGGATAGTTTCTTGGGATAATGCAGACTTCCTAGTGCTAGCTTCATGAAAAAGCAAACTACTGGATTTAAGGTAAGTTAATTCTGTTTTAGAAAGTGCGACATTTTCTAAGTCTTCGTCGTTAAAACTGTATTTACCTTTTACAAGTGACTTGGCGGCCAACTCGGCCATGTTGTCCTTGATTTTCTCTACAACTAACGAAGCGCTTTCTTTATTTAAATGATCTTTCTGAATGGCTTTATTGTAGTTTGTCTCAATACACTGAATAAGTTCAGTGTAAAATGAAGTTAATGTTTCAGGAAATCCTTCACTTGATTTTGATATGTTGTGTTCCATGTACACACACATAAGTGCACACATTAATGGTACTCGACCAAATGAAATGTAATCATTGTTTTCTTGGATGGTGCTAAGTGCTTTGGCTTGCATTTCCTGGTTGGAACTGAAATATTTTTTGACATAATTGATGACTTCTTGTTCTGAAAACCCAGCAATTTCCACTTGGCAATCAAAATGGAGATTTTTTATCTCTGAAGCTTCAGTTGGTCTTGAAGTAACCATGACAACAGCCTTGGATAATATTTTCTTTTTCACTAATTTGCTTACCAGAGCAGCAACAGGCATTTTCACATCAAGTTTATCAGGAAATTTGCTCTCAAAATACTGATTGTACAGTTTTTGGCGTTCTTGGCCTTCATATTCGTCATAGCCATCCATAATGATAAGTAACTGCTCTGGGTGTTGAATAATGTACTCCGTTACAGAGTCACTAATCTTCTCGTCTAACACGGAAAAATAACTGAGTAGTTCACCAACATTCATCTCCCTTTCAATCAGCATATTTAACTGTCTGAATGGTATTAAAAAGGCAAACTTGAAGTCAGGATTGTGAGCACTTTCTTCTCGGTTAAATATCTGGTCTTGAGACCATTCCTGGAGCAGTTTTCTACAGAAAACTGTCTTTCCTTGACCAGGATTCCCCTCCATTATTATTGACTCAAAGCATTGTTTCTTTGATTTATCAACAAAGACATCTTGAATGCTTCGGATTTCCGTCTTACAAGCGAACAGATCTTTCTGACTGGATTTTGACTGTTCTTTGGAACCATGATACATGATCAAATTGGTGAAGACATCCTCAAACTTCAAACTTTCCAACAGGGAGGAAATGAAAAAATATTCCTTTTGAATTGTATTCTGCACTGCTTTCTTGAGGTTCTTTGAAAACAATTCTGCATCTGAAAAAGTAAGTAAGGTCTATTGTTAACATCACCTTTGCAATTTTACCTTCATCTTTGTTGCAATCTTGTTCTAAATTTGTGCTTCATTTATAATTCCTTCACAGTCATTCATTTATTCATTTAATTACAGTCAATCATTTATTCATTGACAATCATTCATTTATTCATTCACAACCATTTATTTATTCATTCCCAATCATTCATTCATTCATAGTCATTCATTTATTCATTCACAGTCATTCATTTGTTCATTCACAGTCGTTCATTTATTTATTCAGTCATTCATTTGTTCATTCACAGTCATTCATTTATTTATTCAGTCATTCATTTATTCTGTATATGTAGTCAAAGAGGTCAAAGTTTACTTCCACTTCCCATAGGATCATGGGATAGTATATCCCGAAAGTAAATTCAGGAAAGGAAAGAGAGAAAAAAAGGATTATTGGACTGTTTTTGAACGTTTATGCGCTTTAGCTGCAATCTTGTTTTTTTGTGAAAAACTGAAGTATGGACCTTGTTCTAAAAATAGTCACAATCATGAAAATGCCGTGAGTGAACCTAATGCATCATGGACGCTTCTAGTTATGGGCTCCTGCTATCATTCATCCATTCATTCATTCTCATTCATTCATTCTCATCCATCTATTCATTCATCCATTAAGTTTTTCATAAACTCATCCATCAATCCACCATTTTCCTTATTCACAATCATTTATTTATTCATTCCCAGTCATTCATTTATTCATTCACAATCATTCATTTATTCATATATATTTCAAAGTATTTCATTTATTCATTCATTCACAGACCATCTAAATAATTTATTCATTTATTGCCAGTCAGTCACTTTATTCATTCCCAGTCATTCATTTAGTCATTGATTTCTTCATTCAGTTAATCATTTTACTTATTCAAACTCATTCATTTTTCATTCATTCTCATTCATTCATTCTCATCCATCCATTCATTCATTTATAATTTTTTTTCATAAATTCATCCATCATTCATTCACTCTCAATCATTCATCTATCCCTTCATTCATTCTCATTTATTATTTACCCGTTCACTCTCATTCATACATCATATTTATTCTCATTTACTCATTCATCCTCATTCATCATTATTATTTATTTAGACAAGGCGCATTTTCGAAAAATCAGATACCTGGAGGCATTTTGGGTAGAGGCTGGTAACATAACTATTCTAAACCGATTTTTCATACTGAATGCGAATATGACTGTTACCAAGACGTATTCTGAAATCTTATATGTGTAAAATGACGTCTTTTTCGTGGAATTCCAAAAGTTCCCAAACTTAAAAACAATTACCATAGCTGGAAAGAGCACATCAAAATCAGTAAAACTGTGAAGTTTGAAGGATATCAGTTGAAAAATCAAGGAGATACGAATTTTCAAAAAACGAAATTTTGTATGAAAACACTTACAGTTATGCAAGAGATACAAACAAATTTCGATTTTTGAAAATTCGTATCTCCTTGATTTTTCAACTTAAATCCTTCGAACTTCACAGTTTTACTGATCTTGATATGCTCTTTCCAGCCATGGTAATTGTTTTTAAGTTTGGGAACTTTTGGAATTACATGAAAAAGCCGTTAGTATGAATTAACTGTAGCAATTCACAAAATACGTCATTTACACGTATAAGATTGCAGAATACGTCTTGGTAACAGTCATATTCGGATTCAGCATGAAAAGTTAGTTTAGAATAGTTATGTTACCAGCCTCTACCCCAAAATGCCTTCTGCACTTTTTGCGATCGACTTTTTCAGTTTTGCGCCTTATCTAATTCATCGATCCATTATATTGATAGGTGCATTATTCCAGTGGGTTTGGAATATGGGCTACATGACTTCCAAGATAGGTGTTTATCCAACATAATTGCTAGAAAATTTGTTTCTTTAATTTGATCTGATAATAGTTGGATGGCTGATATTTTTCAATGTAAATAGAATATTACAGTAACTCGACATATTGATGTCAATCTTGACATCATCTTCAAGAGAACATTTTGATAGCAGTTTGAATTAATAAATAAATAAAAATAAATAAATATTCTTTATTTATCCTTGGATTTTAGCATTTCTGCTAATATCTCATTCGCACACTCGCTACCCCTACATTCGATATACTCTGCATACAATTTAAAAACTCACATGTTGATTTTTGCTGAGGGAGGAAAAACCGGAGAACCCGGAGAAAAAACCCTCGTGGCATGGTAGAGAACAACACATCAAACAAACTCAACTCACATATGATCCAGCATCCGAGCCAGGACTCGAACCCGGACCACAGTGGTGAGAGGCGAGTGACTTAACCACTACGCCACCCATGCCACCCATACCCATTATAAAGTGAACTGTTCCCATGGGTGGCATATATAGATGTTAAGTTCAAAAAATGTATTGTTAACAATTTATGACCAATTTCTAGTGATCAATTTCTTTATTGTTTACAACAACTATGACCTCCACTGGTACCCATTTTTGTTGAGGTTTAAAAATCATAAATTTCATTTTGTCTAAATCCAGTGATATTTTATTTATTGCAAAGCCATGCACTAATTAAGCTGTGAAAATTTAAGAATTTCTTGAATCAGTAATTTATTGGAGTATTAAACCAGATTATATTTATGTAAAATATGTTTGTATCAGTTATCATTCATCCTTTCACATTTGATTACCATTTATTTCTCATTGTATTTTTAATTATTTTCCAGCCAATATTAGATTACACAGGAAATCAATTCACATTCAGAATTTGCTGAACTTAAAATTTACAAATTTCAAAATCTTTTTTACTCAATCACTGATGCACTGACCTGTGGACATTTGATTGGTCTTCTCTTGTTCCTGCACTTTGTATTGCTCTTCAACTGGTTGGCTAATGACTAGAAAATAATAAAAGTTCATTCCAGTTAATTAGGTGATTGTCAACTTGAAAGTATACGTACTACTTAAAAACTCATTAATAATTCATAAGGCAAACACAATGAAAATCGCCACCGTGACGAGTGTCTTTATATCTGATAAAGATTCGGCCTAATTACATGGGCTTCCTGTGGAAGCGAAGCCCATGTTAAAAATTCGCTATCGTTTATGTTTGTCGTCTTGGTCGTCAAAATGTCCACGCATGCGTGTTGTCGTCTTGATCGGGAAATACTTTAGGAATGCAAGATGACCGACTACTAAGAAAATAGCTTTCACAGACAGGCTTTTTCTGCAGTAGAACAATGTAATTTGGAGGTTTTAACTCGAGATATACCTATATACTTATAAGAGCTTCAGAATGGGCTGTTATTTTGAGCTTCATCTCCAATACTTTGACCAAATATCGAACTCGAAATGGAATACTTAAAAGGATGCCCTCGCGATAATGACTATTTCCTATGAGCTGGAAAACTACGAATTTCTCATCCTACATGTTGCTAAACGAACATACATAGAAGCAAGTCAATTATATTCCTCATTCAAGCATTCAAGAGAACTTGAGAGGTTTTTGTACTGAATTTTAATATCGTAATTCAATTCTGGCATGGAACTTGACCTTGTAGTGTGCGTTAATTTGGTCACGTAACTGACGTCTTTTATTCAAAGATAAAACATCCGAAACCGACATGAACGAAAAAATACAGGATTTGTTATTATGTCAAAAACACCATTGTAGAAGTCTTTACAATTGAGATACAAAGTGAAATAAAAAGTTGAATAAACTGGTATATTCGCTGTGAATAGACTGGTATATTCGCTGGTAATATTTTTGCATGTCAGAGATATATAATACTATGCATGATTAGAGTGATTTTCATAAACCCATGAAATACATTTTAGTGTATTTAGTACTATTAGTCTCTAATTCCTTTGTTTTCTATTGTTTGAGTCTGGCTATTACTAGCTAATAATTAACTTTTGTTTCACAGGTTTATGAAAACCACTCTAAATAGAAAGACAAAGGCAAACACTAATAGCTGCTGACAGACAAATTGACTAATCAGATATTCTTTAGTTTAAGTTAGCCGATTCAAAAATGGTCATTATATTTATTAAGGTTAACTATTTCCCAGAATGGTGAAGAATGGGTGAAACGGCTCGGGGACGGAGTACGAATAGGGCCGGTCATTGGAGCCTCTCTTAAAAAGGATATAACACATATTACTGCACTGAAGCTGAAGATAAATTGGATAATAAGTCACTTTTTTCAAGAATTCTTAGATTGCATGTGACGTCATAAGCAAGGAAAATTTCAGAAAAAGATATTTTTTAAAGCTTTTAATCACATAATTTAGCAAAAGAGTCTGAAAGAAGTCTCCCTTGAATTTTTTGACTGTTTCTGTCGCTTCGCCATCGTTTTATCAGCGATCAAAAATGTGTCACGCAATGCCGTCACGATATTTTGAAGGAGCTAAGAACTTATCATTCGGCCACAAATTCACAACGTCCAGTTAATCAATGAGTATTTTTTGCATTTAAGAAAGATTTAGCCTAAAATCAGCAAATTAGCTGCTATTTTCGTGTCATTTTCAGGCTCGATGTTTTGGCCGCCATCTTGGTGGTATAGGCAATACCACCAAGATGGCGACCCCATACATTTCTTACTAAAATGTCAGCATACTTCATCACTAATATCTTTGTTATAAAAACTTATTTTGACTCGAAATTTCACCTCTTTAGAGAGTTTTGGATGCTCTATTTGGTGATACTACTTGAATTTTGTTTTAGGCTCTAGAAAAGCATTTGTAATTGGCCTGGGTCGGCATGCAATCAAGCAATAGATGCATAGCTTGTTTGATAGAACTATCAGTACATATTGATTTTATAGCTAAATTGTACATTGTTATACGTAATAAAAATGAAGCTTATGACTAATTATGACAGGAAGCCCATGTTCACGCAGTTATGCGTCTAGTTTACATCAACTTTAACCTCAATTTTCTCCAAGATAAATGAAGATATTTTTGATTTTCTTTTAGAGAACAACTCTAATATGTGTTGGAGTTTTTTAAGCCGTATAAAGAACTCGAGATCGTGTTTTATCGGTATAAAGATCCTCGCCTACGGCTCGGATCTTTATATCCGATAAAACACTCTCTCTCGTTCTTTATACTATACTTAGACAACCACACACACCACTTTCATTTCTTTAATCTGATAAATATGAATACACATAAATATTTATCTCATAATATCATGTCAAGTAAAATGTGTAGTTCCAGAAAATATCCATACCCCCACCATGTACCACAGAGGAAATTTGTAAATGGGCACCCTGCATGTCCTCTGGAACTCCATTTTTCATCCACACAATTACTCTGTAATTTAATTTGTTCTTTTCTCTGATCAGCCCCCTCTCCCTTCCAGAATTTCAAAATCCCTCCATGGTGGGGGTATGGATATTTTCTGGGACTACACATTATGCAATACAATACAATAACTTTATTATTGGTACTTTGGTATTTTCATACATGAGTATGGTCCAATAATTAAATAAAAAACAACAGAGAATAATGCATATTTCTAAATATATATATATACACCAAATCGCTAAAACTTTGATATTGTTCTGATATATATGCACATATATATCCGCCATTTTCTATTGTCTTTCCTTTTGTTCTCAAAGTTTTCCCTTGAGAACAACTTTCAGAGCAAAAGGAAAGACAATAGAAAATGGCGGATATATATATGTATATATATTAAAACAATATCAAAGTTTTAGCGATTTGGTGTATATATATATATATATATATATATACATTATGTATGAAAATTGGTCATCTTATCAAGGTTCATTATGTCAAGCTAGGTTTCATTGTAAAGAGTGGTTCAAACTCTTGCGGCATAATACTCTCAGGTTTCACTGACAACTGGGTATATTATTAATACCTTGGATGCTGGTGTCAGAAGCTGGATCCTTGTTTGACATCAGGTGTAGCACCCTTCCAAGTTCATCAAGTTTTAAAAGTACCTCATCCATTTTTTCTCCATGTTGGTCTAACCTCTGCATTAACTTGCCTTCTGTTGCTTGCAATGCCTCTTTTAAACATCGAACATAGAATTTTTCATCTTCTTGTTGCATCGACACAACTTTAAGATCATCGATTTCTTGTTGATAATGTGCCCCTCCAAGTCTTAACAGGACATTAGATATGTCATTCCAGTATTGATTGAAATCATCGTCTGAAAGAGCTGGCCTTTCACTATGTGCGATTTCATTGCGAAATAATTTCAGTCTTACGATGTCATCTTCTGTGTTTCTGCTTGTGGGTGCTGGTAAGTTGCTCCAGCCTCCAGCTGGTGTTGGCAAGTGACAGATAGACCGCAGAAGTAAGTAAAGTAATGTAATATCAAAACTCTGTGAGTCCACTGCATGACTACTTGCAGGGTACAGCTTGTCCCACTGCTCCTTGAACAATATTTTCCTGGTGGAGAGATTCTTTAGAATCTTGTGGTTTATGGGATCTAGAAGTGTGCGTCTTAGAGAATGTGGTGGATGGATGGAATCGAAAACTTCTCGCAGCACCTTGGTACCCCCGTCGATTAGCAATTTACAAACACGAGCAAAGTTTGTGGTTGACTTTGACACTTCAGACCAGTTACCCCCTGTAGCCATCACTGAGACAATCTACAAAATAAATATGAAAGAATTATTGATAAATGTAACACCACACCAGTTATTAAAAAAATTTAAACTTGAAGGGGGAAATGAAAAAGATAAGAAGGAGATGAAAAGGAAAAGAAAGGATGAAAAGGAGATTTTGATTTTTATAAGTTGGAAGTTTCAATTAAGTTAGTTAGCAGGGCATAAACATGCAACTTTCACAAATGATGGGCTCACTGTTAACCAGAACGAGGCCAGAAAAGTTTCCAAAATCATTATGGATGGCATCAAATGAATCTAAGTATGCCCTGTAAAATGTACAGAAAAGGGGAGGGTAGATGAGGAGAGAAGGGAGGAGAGGAGACAAAGGAAGAGAGCAGAACAGAACAGAAGGAGAAAGAAGAGAAGAGAAGAGAAGAGAAGAAAAGAGAAGAGAAAATAGAAGAGAAGAGAAGAGAGGACGAGAAGAAAATAAAACAGAACATAAAAGAACAAAATAAAACAGAGCCCATGCAGTTAAGACTAATTTTAACTCCCCTTTTTAGATATTCACTCACATAAAAAAGAAGGCAAGCTGAAATACTATATTTAATATCATTGATAAGTCTATAGAGCGATAGCACTAAAACCGTGAAACAAGTACTAACTAAAAAGTTCAAATAGTACTAATGAAACAATAGAAAACAAAGGGTTTTGCTACTATTTGTCTCTATTTAGTTACTAAGTTATTTCACGGTTTAAGTGTTATCGCTCTACTGTTTGTTGTTATACTATGTAAGTTATAATCTAAGTTTGAATAAACTTTTAGTGCACTAGTCGGTAATGAGACAAACTATATGTCTTTGTGAAGTCTTTGTCTCGGTTGTTTTAGTGCTTGTTAACCCTACAAGAAGTTTTAGATGGACATCGCTCCTTTAAGGAGTGATGATTCAGTCCAGTAGCTTCGCTCTTATTTCCACTCAAGGTGAGAAATGATGATTTGAATCGAACTTGTTGTTAGCTTTATTTATCCTCTAGAAGACCCCACCTATCATCATTATTTCACTTTCAGAAAACTGAGCTATTTGCGTAAGCATTTGAAATTTGCTGCGCTGCTGAAACAAATATCCTTTAAGACCTGATCATAGTTTCAGTTGTAGTTTTTTAAGACTTTTCAAGGTTTAGTTCAAGGTTAGGTTGAGGTTTTTGATGTATGTTTCTTACTGACGTCTTGGAAATAGTTGATCATGCACATGAAAGGCGAGCGGTAAATAAAAGCGGATTAAAAAAGTATAGCAAAATTATAGAAAATAGAGAGAAGGAATAATAATCAGATGGAACTGGGATGGCCGGCAGATTTACCAAAAGTGTCGTGAAAGTAATGATAATTTTGGTTGCTTGTGAAATTAGTTCCTTTTGCAATTGTTCCAACAAAAACCGCAACTTGTTTCGACAATGTGTTCGGACATTTCACTTTCAACTAAAAAAGGAAACAGGAAAATCGTCAGGCATATGAAATGATGAAGCCTAAGCAAGTAAGAAGATATAAATAATGTACAATAAAATCTACAGAATTTATTTAAAATCTTTATCATCTATCTCAGTTTATGTATTTATATGTATGTATGTGTGTGTCTTGCAGTCAACTTCGCGGCAACTGACACTTATGCATAATTAATGTCTCCTTAAATAATGCTAATGACGTCATCCGGAAGGCTCATGCATATTCAATGAGTTTGAATAGTGGTAAGTGAATGGACTAAGATTCAACGGGTTGAGGGTTCGAGGCTCGGTAGGGTCGATGCGTAAGATATCATTTGCGATTTTTTTAAGATCAGAATTCCCATACCAAACGTTTTAGTATGGCCTTAATATGGGAATATATGGTGGAAATATGGCTAATGTCTGGAAATTATATGGTTCATTTTTGCCATATATGGGCCATATCTGGCACCAAATTTTCAAGCTAAGCTGATATATGGGTAAAGCATGGTTCATAACACCCATATATAGACCCTATATTTGCTTATATGGGTAAAATATGGGTATACATGGCTAAAACATGGGTATTGAATTGCTAAAATTGGTTTCTAACTCCCGCATATAGGCCATGTATTGACTTATGTGGGTACCCTATATATGGCCAAAACATGGGTATTGTTGAAATCAGCTAACTGAAATATGGCTAAAGCATGGGTATGGTATATGCTTCAAAATGGTTTCTAACTCCCACATATAGGCCATGTATTGACCTATGTGGGTATATATGGCCAAAACATGGGTATTGTTGAGATCAGTTAACTGAAATATGGCTAAAGCATGGTTTATCTGACAAAAGAAAAACAAAAACAAAAAACTTACAGCTCTTGTAGTTTAGTGTTATATGCAAGAGTTTATAACTACAAAACATCTCATAAAAACAACTCACCAAAGTTTAAAACCAACAAAATACATTGTTTTTGACTTGTAGATGTGAGAAAAAAAACACCGAATAACCTTGCAAAGAAAGCTGGTTATTTTTGTAGCACACAGTCTACCAATAAGCTCTTTCAATTCTTTTGGCTTCAGTATGCAAAAGTTAATATTAAAAGCTTGGGAGTGGAATCCTTTAGTTTTGTGTTGAAGCTTGTATTAGAAGAAAGATGTTGTAAGCTTTGCTCCTGAACTTTCTCTTTGGAAACTTTACTTTGCTGAAAATAGCGGAAAATCCATGCAGGCCTTGTTTTCAAGTTCATATGACATTCTTTGGGCTTCCTGTGGTCCCACTCCAGCGTTCACTTTGGTCAGCAGTTACATGTGTAAATGCATGCTCATATTTTAAGCGGGAAAAGTTGAGTTGTGTTGGTTGTACTTACAGAGCAAATAAACTGCTAAATCATCACTTTATCCTTACTTTACAAGAGAAAAATGTCTGGAAATCACTTGAAGATCAAGGTAAGCTAGCAATGAAAAATATCCAAAATGATTTTGTTTTATTAGAAGTGATATTGTGATCTATTTCTGTGAGGCTTGCTTGAACAGAGCTGTCACTCCACTATTCTCTAGCTTTCTTTTTCAAACCAAGAAAAAAGTTACTTAGTACTACCTTATTATTAATTACATCCATCAACTGAAAATTTGTTTTCATTGCTTCATATTTTAATTAATTTTCTTGTGAAAACAAGGTAACTGCTGCACAAGCTCAAAGAACAGCTAGCTGATCCCTGGCAAAAATCTATAACTTAAGTATTAAAGATTACAGGTAAAAGTATTGCAAACCATGTTTTTTTGGCTTTCTTCTATTGCAAGTGACTATAGCTCAAAATTAGATTTTTCAGTTTTCATTGATAATACAGCAGTTAGCATTTATTCTGTACTTTTTAATTGATGTCAGTGATTAATTTGCATTGGTAAGACTAATGTGAAAAACAAACCTTATTAAAATGAAAACTGTATCAGAGTCTTCCATATATGAACAAGAAAAAACAAACAAATTATTAAATATCCATGAATTCAAATGTGTTTCATAGTATTTTCTTATGAAAACAGTGTTTCATAATCTTTTCATGTGGTATGTACTGAAGTGGTAAAAATTGGGCCATATATTCTCCCAAATATTTTGCTCATAAATCTGGCCCAAATATTATTTTGCTGTATAATTTACTGAGGACATGCATTAACTTCACTGAGCTTGGCTATACTGATGGCCATACATTTGCCATATATTTGCCATTTATTGGCCATATATCTTGGTATATCTGGTTGTTATCAGGCCATAATATGGCCAAAATGTGGCCATTCACTGAGCTTGGCTAATAAAGGCCATACATTTGCCATATATTTGCCATTTATTGGCCATATATTCTGGTATATCTGGCTGTTATCTGGCCATAATATGGCCAATATGTGGCCATATATGGCCCAGATATGGACCATATATGGAATTCATCAAAAAACGGATATTGGCCAGATATCAGTCAGATTTTGGCCATATTAGGGGCCAGATATTAATGAAATATGCGGCCAAAATATGGCCAGATAATAGCCATATAAAGACCATACATCGGCCATATAACAAGCCATATTATTTCCAAATATGGCCCATATATGGGCCATACTAAAATTTTGGTATGGGGAATAGTCAATTCCTTAAATTTTAAGACTTTCTGACTTCTAGTGTGTGTCTAAAATCTCAAATGCAGTGCATTGAAGGTAAAACTTCTCAAATGTGTGTAATGTGTGTATGGCATGACTAGTAACTTGGCAAAAAACTGATGCAGGTCTTGAATTGAAAAATTCAAAACCTGTCCCGGGTCTTCCCCCGAAATTCAAAACCTACATTAAACAATGGAAATAGGGTGTGGTTGGTTTTTAAATATATCTAATCGGGCACAGCCAACATGGGCTTTACCCTAAATTTTGTCACGAAGTCAGCTCAACCACATGCAACCTATGGGCCGAGCCAAAAACGTACCAAAGACCAATCCTTTTTTTTTGTCTTATAGCATATCTTAAATTCGTCTCTAGTATAACAGATTCTTGACCATCCTTTTACAATGGAGTTTTCCACGGAGCACAACGGCGATGAAAAACTCATAAAAGAACATTGTCTTCCCCGAGAAATATCACTAAACAGTTCGTGGCCTTGTTGAACACTTCCACGAGCATAAAACAGTGGATTAAGTGGATTCCCGGGGTATGATAAATCTGAACAAGATGCTCAAGCAGCGTACACTCGGAATACGTGGCACTGTACTTCTGCTAACGCACTTAATGCCTCCCCTTTTCCTTCCCCCCTCCCCCGAAGTATTGGTCACGCTCTTATCAAAGTCTGGGCGTCCACGGATAAGCGAAAAATTGGGTTATAGGTCCATGAAAATGGTGCAGAATTTAGTTCAAATTTGTGTAAGAAGCGTGAAAATTGGCACACCGATGGAGGTTAATGACCTGAATAATTCAAGAGGTGGAGCCACGCCCAGAAATCAATTACTTACTTATCGATATTCTAGGAATTAATTATCTCAGAAACAAAGATAAACAGTATTTGATGTTAATGCAAAAGGGTGTAATTAAGAATAGTTATAAGGTAGAGCATGTTGAGTCATTTTTGATTGACAGCCGCGCCCCCTAAATGCTACTTGGAGAACTATAGCTATGGAATACAATAATGAAATTGATACAAAAGGTTGTTCCTCTTGTGGTATCCATGTGAAATCTTGAGCGCAATGTTATTAAGCCACACCTAAAAACAAGTACTACCAGTTTAATAGCAATGGAATATATAATGAAAAATCGAGCAAAATAAACTTTATATTTTAGTTTATAAGCTTATAGCGAGGTAATATAATTCAAAATGTAATAAGTATAAAGCCACGCCCTAACAGAGTACTTACAGAGTTTTAGTTATGGTATAACGTATATCAATGTATATAAAGAGGACCGCTATTCCAAAACACCGAGGTCATTTCACCTATTGCGTTACATTTCCAGCACGCTATACATATTAACTGTTAATATTTGAGTAACTTCTGATGACGAGGCTGTCGTTTGCCCGGAGCGTTGACCTTATAACTTGATCTCAGTTGATCATGTTGATCTGCATATTTGAGTGGTGTGGTGGAAGATATTCTAAGTTTTATCGTGATGAAGATGAGAAGTAATAGTGTGTTTACGTAGTGTTTACGTGCCGTGTAATTCGTGTTAATTGTTTCTTAATGTCAGTAAGATTTTCGAAAGATTTACTCTAAAACATTGTTTGATGTACGTGTTACAAGTATTAGTATTACAATTATAACAAATTTCTCCAGAAAGACGATATTTCTTTTGATGTGATCTAAGCTAAACATCTTGTTACAATTAAGTTATCTATTGTTCTTAAAGCCAGGGGAATTCCCTACTTTAGCTAAACTGAAACTTTTACTCTTGTCAGCAAAATGACAGCAAACTGAAGACTATAAACCACCAAATTATTAAAACTAATGCAGTAAACCAAATTAAAACTCATTAAAACTGGAAAATTGCATCATAACAGATGTGATGAATTCAAAAACTTCAGGATATGCAACGATTTTCGTTGTAAGAAAAGGAAAGTTAATGGTTAACTGCAGTTAGAGAATTGAGCTGCGAGAATTTTTCATCGATCTTGTCAAAATTCAACAACTGAAATATAGTTTCATTCAAAAGTAGAAATGCATGCGCAGTGATCAGACTTTTGTAACTTTTAAGTCGACTTAATAAAGGGTCATATTGGGTTTCTCGGTTTTTTCCTGTGCAGCAAAATTCCGCACATGTAGCATTTAAGTATGGTTCAGCAAAGGAAGAACGGTCAATCTTAAGACAATCATATCCTTTCCCTGGTTATTTTAAATTTTGTCATAGATTACGATGGATCATTTTTAGCAAACGCGAATCTTCAAGACAATTAATTGGTTTACGTTTAAAAATGTGTTTTGAGTCATAAATTATTTCAATTCTGGAATTCAATTTTCCTTCACCAAACATTCTTATTTCAAGTCATTTTTTGTACCTCTCGAGTGATACAATTTTCAGAACAAACATGTGCAATAAAACATGATGTTTTTGATCATTTTATTGAGAACATTCAGTATATGTTTACTTCTCTACTCACGGTACTGATATAAGCTTATAGCCTAGTAGTAGTGAAATCAATCTAATATATGAAGTCGTTGTCTCGGTTGTTTTAAGCCGCGGCTACACGAGCGATTTTGCCTGCAAAGGCGACGCGATTTTCTGAAATGATCGGCGCGCGGTGGTGGCTACACGAAGCAATAAAAGCTGACGATAAATGTTGGCGATGAAATCCAAAAATATAAATGTACAGCCAAAACTTGAAACAGCAAACATAACAGCTTTGGAGCAATTTTTGGAAAACACTGGTGCTATGGTGAATGGCCCAGGGAGTGGCAAAATAGAAACATAGCTATTTTAGAATTCTATCCTATTGTGTTAATTAAGTCTATTATTGTGGGGTAGTGAAATGCAAAATCAATGTATTGTTTTCTATACAGATAATGAGGCATTAGTTCATGTGATCAATAAATGTACCAGTAAGGATAAGACACTTATGATGTACGTTTGTTCGTAAGTTGGTATTGGTATGGCTGGAAAACAATATTTTGTTTAAAGCTCAACATATTCCTGGTGTTAAAAAATTGTTTGGCAGATGCATTGTCTCGTTTACAGATTCAAAGATTCCATCAGTTAGCACCATTTGGTTTCGACAAGTACCCCACAATAATACCACCAGAATTACTACCAATGAGTTGGCACCTGTAGTACATAAATTACTATCTTCAAGCTTGCAAAGATCTTCATTACCAACATATCAAAGACCATGGTTTTTATTTAGACAGTTTCATTTAAGTGTTTTTGATAACATAGTATGCACGATTCTAGTTGACTCAACAACTTTGGCTTTGTTCATACCATATTTATTTGAAATGTCATAGAAATGATATCAGCAGGTACAAGGGTCATAGTTTTTGAATTGGTGCTGCAACTTATGTAGCACAGCATGGTCTATCAAATTCTAGCATAAGGATAAGGTTGTTGGGTCGCTGGAAGTCAGAGGCATAAAAAATATATTAGAATAAATTCTGCACCTTCTATTTATTTAAATAGACTATTTTGAAGATGTTAGAGTTTGCTAGCAGGGCAGTAACCTCTACTCTTCGAACACTGATATATGCCACAGCTAGCAGGGGTAGCGGTGGTTCTTGTTCTTTAATTTCATGTGTCTTGATTATTGATATTCATTTAATGTGTATTATATAACTGCAAGAAAGTTCAATGTGTTCTTGGGTGGGGCTGCCCCTTGTACCAAGGGGCTTTGGCGGTTTTTGCCCTCACCTTCGCTGGGCAACACAAAAAATTTGTCTTGTAATAAATTAGTATGAATTTGCATACTTATGGTTTCTTAAATAAATCGGCTATGCTTTTGCATAGCCATATTTTAGCCATACACTGGTATGATGTGTTGTCCCTTGCGAACGCAGCTGCGCCCACATTGTGCTTTCTTGCTTTGTCATTTGACACACTGATCAACTTTTAAGGCATAAATAAACAAATTGTGGTTTTGTCGGTCAAAATAATCTGGAAGAATTGAAGAACAAGTGGTGAATATATTACCTAAAATAAATGTATGAAGTATGAAGAAAAAGTCGCAGAGTGGCTACACGAGAGAGAAAGTCTGCGACTTTGTCGCGAAAAATTCAACTCTTTGAATTTCTCGCGACTTTTTTTTGCGATTTTTTTAGCTGTCGCGTCGCTTGTTCAAGGGTGGCTACACGCGCGATTTTCACCTTTCGCCGATCATTTCAGAAAATCGCGTCGCCTGTGCAGGCAAAAAATCGCTCGTGTAGCCGCGGCTTTAGTGCTTATACAAACCCTGCTTGAAATATTTATTCTATGACGTCAATAAGTCTGTCCTGTGACCTTTCGTATAGTCTTTCGTAATTGAAGGACTTTATTTTTTTAGTGCAATACCCCTTTAATATACCAGTTAAAATCTTCAGCAATCTACACTTAATATTCTTTAGACATGCATTAATACTCTCATTGATTTGTGATACGATGCGGCTGACTTTCATCAAGGACTCAAATCATGCAATCCGCGCCCTAATCAAACCAAAGATTTTCTCAAACAAAGCGAAAATAGCACTACCCTGCGAGCAGAGTCCCCCTTTACCTTCTAATCGAGCGAACGAAGGAAGGGAGACTCTGCCGAAACCCTGTATTTTCTTATTTGAGCATGCGCGACAGTTGCTTAGAGACAATGATTGATTTCCACGCCTACTTCCGTAAAAACAACTTCCGTTTCAAAGCTTGGCTCTCAAACTTCAAAGAGCCATTCGCGCCAGAGGTCTACCTAGCGTTCTGTTGACTTGGAGAATAATTGGATTAACCTCGGGTCACTAAAGAACAGCTAGTTTACAAGTATACTTCACTTCGTTTTATTCGAAGTATCTGATATCAATTAAAAATATACAAAGAAGAGTTTTCTTGATCTTCCATCTGTATATATCAGTTTTCGTATTGAAACATTTGAAACTTATTTTTGGTAGTACAATGTTTACTATCTTTGTGGTGTTGACAAGGCAGATATATACAATTCTAATCTGATTAGTTTAGTCGTGCGCATAAAAACCGGTTTCTCTTGTAGAAATACCAGTTTGAGTAGCCCAAGATCTTGGGCTATCGGCGAATCAAAGAAAATACAGGGTTTCGGCAGAGTCTCCCTTCCTTCGTTCGCTCGATTAGAAGGTAAAGGGGGACAGCTCTGCTAGCAGGGTAAAATAGCACAGTCTGCAGGTCTGGTACAGGATTGCTAAGACATTTCATGTTTTTTAAGGTTGCGAAATCCTTTTTAATTATCGATCGACATGTACTACTTGAAAGTA